>JAPFFP010028684.1:0-15841 GCA_026153255.1 Solanum medicagineum | reverse complement strand
ACCTTAAGAATGACGTCATCTAATCTATCATACGAAAATTTCAATTGCTTAAAGGAGATCAGGGGTTACTCATACTTCACCTATAGACTAAAGAAGCAATAAATCCAACAAGCAATTACATTTCAATAATACAATCATATGATCATGGCATAGATTCAATTGAACACATTCAAGCATAAGATTTGGGGCTGAACCCACAAACATTTCATCATTGAGCAAGAAAACCTTCATTCATGACTCTAACATAACTCATTTGCACCCCAATTTTGTTATTCATAATAAGATGCCAAAACCCACAATAAGTCATACATACTTGCAACACGGGGTTTAAAAGCAAATCTAAAGTCCTTTCCACTCAATTCTCAATAAGATTTTCAAAGTTTAAAGCATGCTTTTTACATCACAAACCCTGATCAACTTCATAAACAATAGTTTTATTCAAAGAATTAGAACAAGGGCCAAAATCATACCTGTTCAAAAATGAGACACAATGAAACCTTTAGTGATGCCCTTTGATGATTATTCCCAAACTTCTTCATGAAAAATTTTCAAAGAAAGCAAAGGAAGAGATATTGGCATGCAAGGGAAGAGAAAAGGAGGGAAGGTGGAAAGTGAAAGGGCCAAGGAATTTGAAAAGGCTTAAGTAAGTAGATGAGTATGTATTCATTGCAACACTGAACCACACTGCCTAGCACAATTGGTGCTGCACTAAGCATGCTAGGGACCACCCTTTTTCACGGTAAGCTTAACTTGCCTTCCTCCCTGAAGTGTGGTGAAACTGACCATCTCCAACTGGAATCGACGATTCACCGATTGGATATTTTGTTCGCAAAATTTTACAGCACCTCCAGAGTCACCACTTGACCCAAAGTATGGTCAAACTGATGTTCGCCAATATGTCTCGGCGATATGACGAGTAATCCCTCTTGGTTGCCCTTATCAACTAACTACTCTCATCTATCTTGTTAACCCTACATTATTAAATAACTAATACTCCTTAACAATAGTAGCCTCCCTTATCCAACCAAAAAGAGATAATCTTCCAAATAAACAAGAAAACATGTATAACAATCTTGGAACACATGCTGTCCAAAATTTTCAGCATATACCTAACTAACATAGTCTCTTGTTTTTCATGAAGAAACCTTACTAAACACACAACTATAATCACTTACCTTTACCTTAAAGATGTAGATCTTTTCCAAGAACCGTAAAAGTCTCTTGTGGCTGCTTGTAAAGTCAAGAAAGAGTTGAGAGAAAACTTGGAAGACAATCTGATTTTTTTTGTTCAAGTTAGAATGGCTTATGGGAGCTGTTTTAATCCCTTTTTAAAGGGGTACTTTGGCTGACCTACTAAGGAATTTCTATCCTTACTTTATTAAGTTGGTTATGCAGCTTCTTTCCCCTTTCACTTGGGCCTTATTGGGTTCAAATTGGTTGGGTCTTGGCTGCCCATTTTCCCCTTTCTCTTAGTTAGTTTTTGGCCCAAGTTATCAAAGAAATTGTGATGTCTTTGGGCTCTTTTAATATCCTTCTTAGGATTAAAACATACTCCATTTATGATGCTAAAACATGGGCTAAAGTTACACTCTTAACACAAACTTAATTCATAATCAGACTTGGACAAATTCGACGTCCGACCTCGTCTCCGTGTAGATAGCAAATTTAAGCTAAGCAAGTAGGTGACTCACCTGCTAGCTTACTAAGTCCGACAAGCACCTCATTCTTACACTTCACTTAAAGTCATGATCTCCTCCATTTGACTTGAAACTTATTTTCACTCGACCTTCTTCAGCGTTAGACATATATATTGCCCTCTTGAGATTCAAGAACTTTGAAAAATGGGCGGTAATTTGACCAAACCATACCATGTTTCATTTGCGTAGTACTAGTTTTGTAAGATGTGGGGTGTTACAAACCTAGTGACATTAATTTCAATAATAAAAGGGTTTTAGGTCCGAGAACATACCAAAATTTTATCAAAATAATGAAAAATTTTAAGAGGAATCTAAAGGGGGTAAACCCTAGGTCACCGGAGTGATGCCAAAAACTTGTTGAAAAATGAGGACGGTAGATGGATGGTGGTCAGAGTGCTAGGGTTGAAGAAGGGATCAGGTATTTTTAGGAAATTTTGTGAAAGTGGGGGGTAATATTATTTGACCTCCCTTTATACTTTAATCGGGTTGGGTGAATAATTGGGCCTAGGCTCTATGGAACCCCGATTATGAGCCGTAAAATTTTCTACGATTCATAGATCCTGGCCTCGTAGACTGCCAAAAGCCCTAGTTTAGAAAATTATCTTCACGTACCCATGTATGGGCCATATGTAGAAATACGACTCATAGATTGGGTCGTAGAAGCCCCCAACACATAGACAATTTTAGAAAACTTACCTGGAGTTTACAAGCCATATTCACGGCCAGTAGTTTTAGGCCATAAAGTTGGCTCATGGACTGGAGTACATGTTACATTACTCACTTGAAGTGATCTATAAGTCAGTGTATGGGTCGTGGTATGAACCATGGCCCGTGAATTTGGTCGTAGAAGCACTTCTTATTGCTTAGTCAGCTCAAGATGGTTGACTTGGTCTTGTACCTCCACATTCTTCACAAAACGCACTGTTATCCTAGTCTAGAGTCCAACAATTACATCAAAAATACAAAAAATTAAACTACCTATAGGTCCAAAAGCTAAAAAAAACAAAACTACCACTTTATACCAAATATATTGGGTTGCCTCCCAAGTAGCGCCTGATTTATGGTCGCGACTTGACTTGGGATAACTTGATTACTCAGACTTCACCAAGTTCCAAAACTTCCATCTTCAAGTCATCGGGCCTCTTCATCGACTGAAAGAACTTGAAGATGAATTCTTCATCATTAAATCAAAACTTGAGTTGGCCGGATTCTGTATCCACCAGCGCTTGCCTAGTGGTTAGAAAGAGACTTTCAAAAATGATTGGGATTTCAAAGTCAACTTCATAATCCAGGATCACTAAGTCTACATGGAATATAAATTTCTCCACTTTGATAATGGCGTCATACAATATACCCACAGGCTTCTTCACTATTTGATCAGCTATCAACAATCGAATGCTCATAGGGGTAGGGGCTCCAAGTCCTACTTTCTTGAAGATCAGAAAGGGCATCAAATTTATGCTAGAACCTAGATCATATAATGGCCTAGTGAACTCT
Organism: Solanum medicagineum; assembly: GCA_026153255.1. Taxonomy (NCBI): domain Eukaryota; kingdom Viridiplantae; phylum Streptophyta; class Magnoliopsida; order Solanales; family Solanaceae; genus Solanum; species Solanum medicagineum. The sequence continues at coordinate 12,647 of JAPFFP010028684.1, read as the reverse complement.
ACATCTCAATTGGTATAGGGTATGCTGAATGCTCCAGGATCTTCTTGCTTCTGTGACAAGGAACTTGTATCTATCGCACTGCAATATTGAAGCTCTTAGGAGAGATCCTAGCTTACAGTCCGCTTTTTTGTGACCAAGTCCGCTTCTTCTCCAATTCTTCAATAAGAGGGATGTTGATGGAGAGTTTTTTCAGCATGGATAGGAAGTTCTTAATTTTACCTTCCTCCTTCTTCTTTTTGATTCTCTGAGGAAAAGGAGGATAAGGTCTAGGAACAGGCTACAACTTTTGTGGTGTCTCTGTAGCATCACTCACCCCATCCAAGGCATGAACATCTCTGGTCTCCACATCTTTACTTTCAACCATCTCATCACGAACATCATCATCATTAATCGACATCAGAGGGTCAATGGTCTACTTACCACCATGAGTAGGCACTGCCATACATTGCTTCTCATTTTTTTTATATTAAAGTATATTAATGGGCATGTAGCTTTCTATCATTGGTTCAATTGATTTGATATTTGACCAAACTATTGCTCAATTGCTTGATAGCAACATAATAAGACTTGATTTTCTAATTAATGCTGGAGATGTCAGACTTCATCCCTTTGAATATCTCACCCTGAGCGTAATCCTTCTTCAACAGGCGATCAAATATCTCCATAACTCTAAAGCTACCTGTACCCGAATCTTGATTATTTGGAGGCACATACAAGCCATTCCTGTAACCATCCACATATCCCTAGTTAATATCTCTATCCTAGCCCCTGTTTTTATTGTAGTAGCCTCGTTAATTATTGTCTCTGAAGGCGCCATCCCTGTCATAGTTTTGACCTAGTTTTCCTGGACCTTGGAGCCAAAAGTCCTGATTGGACCCTTGGGTGTTGGTCCAGAAACCCTCCATCTGATCAGTGATGAACCAAGTGTCCTTATTATATTAAGGCTCTTCATACATGGGTTCTTATGAAGGATGATGATCTACTGTATTCACATGTTCTTGGCTCTGCTCATCAACAATTCCACATTGTTACTAATTCGAGCAAGCTTCTCCATCATATCCTCATTTATTTTCACTTGCGCTGAATTAGAACTGACTGCAAATGACCTCTTTGTTGCCAACTTATCTATCGTCCCCCATGCATGATTTGTCTTGACCACCTTTTCTAGCCTCTCAGAAATCATTGCAAATGGACAATCCAGAAATGAGTCTCCCACGATGGTGTTAACAACATCTTGGCTATTCTTGTCCAGGGATCGATAAAAGATCTCCACTAAGGCATCATCCATGATCTTGTGGCCAAGGACACTCCTTAGACACTTTGTGAACCTCTCACACGTGGTTCTGATCGAATACCAGGAAGTTGCTCGAAGTTGTTGATTGGTCTTTCAACTTCAGCTTTTTTGACTTTGGGAAGGATCTCTCTAAAAAGGCCTTCTGCAATTCAGCCCAGCTGGTGATCATACTCTATGGTAGCTTAGATAAGTATAGCATTGTATCACCTGTTAGAGACAATGGGAAGATACGGAGCCCAACGGTATCCATAGGAAACTTTTGGCTCTCCATTGTAATCTTACAAATGAAGACAATGTTGTGTAGATGGTTATGCGAATCCTCTAATGGTAGGTCCACCTACAACCCGTAATTCTGCAGAATTTGAAGAACCCACTTGAATCAACAAACTTTTTATCATCCGGTAGTGGCGGTAACACAATAGCTCTAGCGACATCCATCACCATAGGATTAAGCCAATATTCATTCCATGTATAAGCTGCGGCATGGAGATCCTATGGTGGTGGGTTAATAACCCTATGTGGAGGTTTGTTATTATTGTTATCATTCTAGTTCTGCTTCAGTGTTTGATTCACTACATTATTTTAAGCATTGTTTGCGTTGTCTGAGGCTATTCTTCTCATCGTCCTTTGGATCTCAAGGTCAAAAAGAGTCAAGGGAATGCCTCAACTTCAAGTGTTGTGCATACACTACACCTGCACATTAAAATAAAACAAAAACAACAAGAACGTAAAATGAGGGAAATAAGGATTTATTCCCAAATTATTCAAATTAAACAAGTCTAGCCATATTCCTCTGCAACAGTGCCAAAATCTTGATGTTGTCCATGCTACACCTCCTTTTTAAAGGTTAAAGAGGTTGTTGTCAAGTTATACTACCTAACTGAGGTTAGAATTGATCCCATAGGGAATATGGTAAAGTCAAAGTAGCTTTTAGCCATTCGAGTTAATTAACCTACTTTCTTCTGAAGGGGGCGGGGGTTGTAAACTACAAAAAGTAATCCTAAACTAAAACAAGTGTGTGAAACTAGTAAGAAGAGTAACTAAGATATTGTGTTCCCCATGATTCCCTAACTTGGTATTACTAGGTAATCACATTCTTTTCTAGTGTGTTGCATGCAGAATGTTAAGTTTAGTTTACCAAACCCTTTGATCCAAGCGAGAGGTAGATTTCAGAATGTGATTTGATCTATCCCCGTATTGTGACATTACTAACCCTTACATATTGTCCTAGCACAACCTCCCCGTGATCTAGTTTGGTTGATTAGAAGAAAAACATCAATCGAATCCTATTAATTAATCTCTTTTCCCATTCACTACTACCTTGATCAAGTCAGTAACAACTAGGCGAGTTCTAACGTTGGCCCCCATTAAAAAGAAATCAAAATGAAGAGAATTAATTAATACATACATGCAAACCTTCCAAGAATTGTGAAGTATTCGAGTTTACCTTGTTAGTTTTTCATGGTTTCCACAACCCTAGTTGTGGATTTAGCTACACATATTCATTGTACATATAAGAATCATGATGTAGAATGACATAATTGAGCACTTACTAGAATGAAATTAAGAACAAGAAATCCAAGCTCTTCAATGGGAATCACAAAGTATGAATTAAAATCACAAAATAATGTTCCAAGTGCTTATCTCAATGTTCCTCTCTCCTCTTACACGTTCCTTTTTTGAAAATAACCTAAAAATCATATTTATAGTGTTTAAAATACAAATTCAAAATAATATAGGAGAACTGGATTCGACAGATAGTACGAGCAAGTCTACAGGACGTACTAAGTTCTGCGACCCGTATCGGGGCTTCGTGGACTTCATTCTTCAATTATGGGAAACAACTTCTACAAGACCTTTCGACGGCCCATATTCAGACTTTTGACCCACATAGTGTTTCGTCTGATGACGTTTCAAAAAATCTTAAATTCTGATCCTTAGGGTACGAAACCTCATCTGTGACTTGTACATATTTCCATGACTCGTCTAATAGTTCGTAGATGCAATTCATAAAATCACCCTTCACAGGATTTTACTATGAACCTAACTCTACGGCTTTTGGAAACTTCCATGGCCTGTAAAGAGTGTCGTAGAACCGCAAAAGCTGCAGTAATTGCACACTTAGCCTATAATCGAGCCAAATCCTGTAATCCTAAAAAACAAACATAAAAACATATCAGACCTACTAACATCTCTTTGAGAACACACAAAATTCCATGTTTTAAGCATTAAAAGTGTTGTATTTTGACAGCACATCACTTAGGGCCTAGGTGCCACATAGGGAATGGGGAACCCAAAGGTAGCCCGACAAGCCTCGTAGCATAACTTAAACACATCCTTGGTTGCAGAATATAAATCAAGCATCCAAAAATCATTTAATTGGAATAAGGTCTTTGGACTCATGCTAAGGGGATAGAAAGGGTTAATTGGAATAAGGTCTTTGGACTCACGCTAAGGGGATAGAAAGGGGAAAGGGACTTCCATCACACAATCACAACAAAAACTAAGGGCAGGGTAAGTATAACTCAAGCTATGGGGAAGTAAGGGCTCAGAAACGTCATCACTTTCCAACATCATAAAGGGAATAAGGAATAAGGACAAGTCTCTATAAAAGTTTAGTCATAGCATAGTGTGTACATAGCATAAGTATCCAACACCATCTCTAAGTATGAGTAGGACGCATGACATGTCCCAGGCTCATCCTAAAAATAAAAAGTAACGTAATAATGTATCAACATAACAAGCTAGATAGAAATGGGGTATTTCCTCGAACCAGTCAAATCACCACAACAATGATCTTCACGAACCAAACTAGCCACGAGGAGGTGGATGAGGAAGTGCTCCGGTCCCAATATGGTTAGATCATGCAGGCAAAAAAGTATACGTTAGCACGTTGAATTTACTAGTATGTGGGATGCAATGCAACAATAGATCATAGCCATATAGATGAGATGTGTAATCATATACAATACAATTAAGCTCAATGTGACATGCCTGAGTTATACTTTAATGCAAAAACATACATGAGGGATAAAATTGTAAGTTCATAACATCATACATATATGGCAGGTGATTATGATCGATATTTAAGACCATGCGAGCTACTATATGGAATCCAACATAACCCCCTACGTTGGCATGGGGAGGCCACTTGTTGGGTGGAACTCTGTCAACTTACGTATGCATCTTTAGTAAATAAAACGACCTACGTGGAGCCACTAGTCTAGCCTACAAAGACTCCTATGGTGGCACATAGTTAATGAGACATGAGGTTGCCACTAGGATTTCCTTACGAAGTTCCACCACCATGCCCAATTAGGTGCAAAGTCATTCCCTTGGAATACATTTGAAAATATATGCATAATTATAGTCATTCATACACTTGTAAACATAGCATCATCATAAAGGAGTAGCTCATTAAAACATGAGATCTATCAAGTGAGAATTGTCCGTATCACAAGGGAATCTATCCTTTTAGTAAGAATTGTCCTTATCACCATCTTTAGTTTTAATAAAAGGGATTTATAACTTCATAACTTTTCATAAACATTCATAACTTGTAAATGAACCCTCATCATTAGGAAAACATACTTCATTAGAAACTCAATATGAAAATTTGGTGGGCTAACACAAGGAAGCTTTAAATCATGTAACACTAGAAGAGAATACATCAATATAATGGAAATCATCAATTTAAATCATTCTTAAACAACCCAACTCAATTATTCATATCATCATTCAAACATAGACATAGCAACATAAAATTCATTTAATAAAACCACCAATCTCATAGCATCATAACATTCATAGCTTTGGATATCATAAAATAGCTTCATAATAGAAAACCCTTGAAGGTAATTCATGCAATTCAACTCAATAAATAACAATTCTCAACATAAATCATGCGTAATGGGAGTAATAGGAAGAACCCAAAAGCAATCAACATTGAAACTTAAAGGATTTAGTAAAATAGAAAATTGGAAGAACCCATACATGGAGGACCCACATACCTTAAATCTTTGAAATAAATGAATAAAACTTGAGGACTCTTGAAGAAATTGCTTGAGTCCTTTAATCTTCAATTAAATCCCTTAACAAATCTTGGAATTAATTGAGGTATTTGGTGAGGATTTCAAGGATGTTGGAGATGGAATCAGGGTTACAAATGGCTAAAAAAATGAGAAATTCTGACTATAAGGGTGTTGGGTGATGATGCAATTTCTCTCACTTGAAACAAAAAAAGTTTAGAAAATTTTACATGTTCTGGGAGCAAAGGGGCGTAGCGCCTAGTCCCCCTCCCCCCCTCGATGTAATTTTTTGCAAATTTCAATTTTCCTTATTTTGTCGTAGGAATGAGTTCATGCCATTTTTGTACTATCAGGGAACAAGTCCGCAACATAGATTGGCTGCACACCCTTCTGGTTAAGGTTAAAATCATCCAAAAAATTATTTTTCACTATGGGTGACCTAAAAATTGAAGGTGACCTATTTCCTAAACAACGTTTCCTCATGAAAAAGAATACATAATAGAAGATTTTTACCAAATAACACAAATTTTTCGATATTCAAGACATACACCCTAAAGACATTTCTGGGTCATATGGGAGGAGTTACATTATCTCCCCACTGGGAATATTATCCCCAGATGTGATGAAACCATGCTTTAGTAGAGTAACAAGACAAACTTGAGCCCTAACATAAACGCATCAATGTAACTTAAACATCATTTTCAAGAGAACTTTAAACTTATTAGTTAGATAACATCAAAACATGCTACCATGAGCATAAATGCTTGCAACATGACTCTTAGTGTTTGAAATACTTAACTTGACACTTTGATCATGATTTTCTTATTACCTCAAGCTTAAGTTGAATGGAAAAGATAAGGATGTCTTCTTATCATGTCCAGTTCTGCTTCCCAAGTCACACTTTAAACTTGTTGGTTCCTCAAAAAAACTTTAACGGATGCAACATCTTTATTCATCAATCTCTTCACCTATCTATCTAATATGTCAATTAGAATATCCTCATATGTCAAATTCCCCTCAATACTCATATCCTCTAAGGGAACCATGTAAGTTGGTGAAACGACCCCAAAAATTACCCGAAAATGTGACTCGAAAATTCTCATTATCGTAATTTCCATATATCTCAAAATATGTGAGTAATATCGAAAACTTGACTCCATATTCTTATTTAGGGGGCAAAATTAAGAGGAAAATAGGTCTAATCCCAATTTTAGAGCAACCATAGAAAAATTTAAAATTTTAAAGTTTGCGAATTCCAGTGACCAAGCGCTCCCCAGGTGCGACGCGCCAAGGGCGCGGATAGGTGTAATTTTTGGCTAGTTTTCTTGTTCCAGTCAAAGGCCTTTTGGTCTTGGACCTAAGTCTCTTCATGCGTAAAAGCACCTAAACTTAGTCATTTTCAATCTCATATTATTCAAGATATTCCCCAAAACCCTCTCTAACACTTAGCCAAATATTTCACTCAAATTCAAGTGTCCCAAACTCATTCCGGATCTCAAGAAATTAATTCAAGATTCAAGCTCTCATTCAAATCTAAGTCAAGATTATTCATCTCATTAAAGACCATCGTGGGTTTGCTACATTAAGCCAATTTAATGGAATTTTCGTTGGCTAAGTTTTGCCCAAGTACTGGTAGGGGGGTCACTTTTAAAGGGGAATATCTCTTAGTACACAAAGAACTGGTGGCCCATGACCTACCAAATAAATCTATTTGAATTAGCTTTCCAAGGGACTTTGTTTCACCTTATTTAGAGTTCGGATGAAGAAGTTATGCCTATTTTCATAGAACTCGTCTGTGCAGCGGTATGTACGGGGTTTTGCCAAATTCTGCTTCATTAATGGCATTTCATAAATTTAGTTATTTATATTGGTCTGGGATTTCAATGCTGTATTAATACTTTCTAAAGACCTAAACCCTACTCCTAAAGATTAAAATCACTCTTCCCAATTGGAATACACTCTCAAATTCTCCAAGAGCCTCTACCAAACTCCAATAAGAATTCAAGGAAACTCAAGAACAAGTTGTGGATTTCAAGACCCCATCCCAATCTTCAAGTCTTTCTCAACTCAATTTTAAGAAATTCAAGGTCTAAGGTATATGAATTTCATTCATTGTTTCCTTTCACCCATGAAGCCCAATCTTCATTTTTATGAAAAGTGTATGATTTCAAGTTGTATTTCTTATGGTTATCTATTGTTATTAAATATGATCATGAAATATGTTGGGATTTTTTCAAATATTGTTGATTATGTATAAATATCTATTTTAGCTTATACTATGAAGTGATCTTTGTCTATTGAGACTATACATGATTCAAGCTTTGAAATCTATGAACTATTGTGAAGTTTTGATATGATTTACAAGTTACCCATTATGGGGTTTTACCATGATGTTGGTGGGGTGATTTACATGATTCTACGTTGCATTAATTTCACTATAGGATCTATACTCTTGCATTTTGCATGATTTGAACATGTCCTCATATGTACCCACCAAGTATTTGATGAAATACCAAGTTAAGAATTCTCAAGATATGTATATGTTTTACAAGTCAAGTGACTTTATGATGAATATGGGCTATCAAGTATGTTATGAATTGATGAAATTATCTATGATTATGCAAGTATGGATCTATGTCTTTTTTCAAAGATTATACCTCTTGTGGGCCTAATTGTTTGTCTTGGCCCCCGCTAAGTTCTATGTCTAGAGATATTGTTGGACAAGTTATGTATTATGCTTGAATTTTGACTAATCTATGTTATTTAAGTATAAACTCTCTCCCTTAGTCCCAATTTTCCTTGTTTATGTTTTCTCTTGCTGTTTATTCTTGCTTCTATGATGAAGGATGTGTGTATGATATGCTAAGAGGCTTGTTTGTGGTTCCATCGGGTTCCCCATTCGCCGTGTCATGTCTAGGCCCTAGTTTGGGTCGTCATATTTGGATCTCCCATGAACTTTCTTAACATTGGCACATGGAACACCAGATGGATAATATTCATTTCCAATGGCAACTCTAGTTCATAAGCCACTTTGCCAAACCCTTTTCAAGATCTTGTAAGGCCCTACATACCTAGGGCTAATTTTCCTTTTTTTCCAAACTGAACCACACCCTTCATGGGTGACACCTTTAAGTAAACCCAATCACCAACACTAAATTCAAGGTCATTTTTTCTCACATGGGAATAGGAATTTGTTATACTTATGGGTGTTTTTAATCTTTCCCTTAAGAGCCTACAGTTTTCCATGGCATCTATAACCAAATAGGGTCTAATCACGGCTATTATACCAACTTCAAACCATCCAACCGGTGACCTACATCTTCTATCATATAGGGCCTCATATAGTGTCATTTAAATGCTTGAGTGAAAACTATTGTTATAAGCAAACTCAATGAGAGGTAAATGATCATCCCAACTTCCTTTGAATTGAAAGATACAAGCCCTCAACATGTCCTCTAATGTTTGAATTGTCCTTTTGGTTTGTCCATTCGTTTGAGGATGGAAAGTGCTGCTCAAATTTACTTTGGTACCAAGACCTCTTTGGAAAGACTTGCAAAAGTGAGAGGTTAATTGAGTACCGCGATAGAAAATGATGGACAATGGAATCTCATGCAACCTCACCAACTCTCTATATAATTTGGAATATTCTTCATCATTAAAAGTTGTATTGACTAGCAAAGATTATGTCTATAGAGGGTATTCGAGTTGATCTAGCAAAAATTAAGGCAGTTCAAGGATGGAGTAGACCTATTTCAACACAGAGTTTCGTAGTTTTGTGGGCCTAGTTGGTTATTACAGGTGATCTGTTTGGGGCTTTTCTTCTATAGCAACCCTATTGACCAGGTTCAATTAGAAGAATGCTCCATTCTAGTGGTCAGATGAGTGTGAGGAGAGCTTTCAAAAAGCTAAAATGTTTGTTGAGTAAAGCTCCGATTTTTACATTGCCAGAGGAAGGTGTTGATATTACAGTCTATTGTGATGCATCTAGGGTTGGTTTGGGTGGAGTCTTGATGCAAAATGGAAAGGTGATAGCTTATGCTTCTAGAAAGTTGAAGACTCATGAGAAGAACTATCCTACCCATGACATGGATGTGGCAGTTGTTGTGTTTGTGTTGAAGTTATGGTGGCACTACCTTTATGGTGTTCATTACGACATTTTTGCTGACCATTGTAGTTTCTAATATCTTGTAACGACCACCTGTTTAGGAGCTTAGAGTGCAAAAACATTAGGCAAAAATGACCTAATGTCAGGTTCATGAGAATGACTTACGGCCCATAGGTTTGGTCCTAAAATATGAACTTCGGGAAAGGAAAAAGGTTCCAATGTGCGAGGTAACTCACGACCCAATGATGGCCCATATAAAGGACAATGGTTGGTAGATAGGCTAGGGGGACAATCATACATAAAGGAAATTTTAAATTTGCTTGAAGTGATCTACAAGTTACTAGCACGACCCTTAGAATAACATACAACCCATTGTGTCCCTTCATGGATACGGTCTAGAAAATGCGAAAAATGGCTAAGTGTTGAAGGACTCTACGAATCCAGCCACTACTAATAAGCCATTATACAACCCCTAAGATGGTTTCGTGGTTTTGGATTTAGCAAGCCAATTTTAGGGATTTTGGAAAGGTTAACATGACGAGAAGGACTTAAGATCTGTGGTTCATTCCACGGCTCGTAAATGGGCTTTTTTAGGTTAAAATCCGGTAGTTTTTATTAGGGGCAATTTGGTCAACTCCGCATTTCCTAATCCTAAACTAAGTAATTTTGGGATCTAGAGGGGCCTTAAATTAGATCCTAAACCCTAAGAAACCCCTATTTTTTCATTCTTTCAACTCTCAAATTTCCATAAGGCAATTACTCTTCAATAAAAAGGGCAAGGCAAAGCTAGGGTTTCTACGATTCTTCCTAATGCTTCAAGTTCACTTCCCCCATGGCATGTTAAGGTATATGAGCTTGATTTATGGATATCATTCCATCCATAAAGTCCTCTTTTAAGTATTATACCTTTTCTTTAAGCTCATTTAAGATATTAGCATGGTTATTATGTTTGAAATTATTAAATGATATTCATGATATCCTATAATATTTTTACTAAGTAAATATATGTATTTGAGCTATTGATGATGACCCTAATGATGACTTTTGTTTTTGATATGACGTGAGCTGTTTTACATGTTCCTAGATGAGTACATTTCCATGATTTATGTGATTTTTGATTGTTCCATTTAAAAGCTTAGCCCACCTAGTTTTCAAGCAACATTTTGCATGATTTATGATTATGATTAGATTAGTACAGTCAAGTTTTAAAGTAACATTTGTCATAGATATAAACATGTTAAAATTTCCCTAAAGATGTTTAAGAAAAGTCCCCCAACATGAAAAGACAATACTCATTTGGTGGATCATAAAGTTGGAGCTACTCCTATGGTTGCTACTTATGATTCTAAGTTATATTCTAAAGATTCCATTGGATGACTTAGAATCGAGTGGACTTGAGATTCAGATTCATTCTGTTAGTTAAGGCATGACCAACTAAAGATAAATCTCAATGTCCATAACTATGTGCCACCATCGAAACCATTGTAGGATAGGCTAGTGGATCCACATAGGCCATTAATATTATTAAGATGCATGTGAAGTTGACGGAGTTCCATCTGACAAATGGTCTCCCAGTGACAATGTAGGGGGTTATATTGGATTCCATGTAGTAGCTCACATGGTCTTATATCTCAGTTAAGGTCTTCTCCCACAAGTTTATGCTTCTATGATGTGTCTCCGCTGCATGTGATTTCTCATGAAATCACTACTTTCCATTTTGGGATATATTACTTGTGCATGCTTAGACTCATTTTATGTACTTTTCATCTTATACGCATTTATATTTATGAGTGGTGGCATTAGAATTACATTAATGTATTGCATCTCACATCCTAAGTTGATTCTAATGTACTAACACAATTTTGCCTTCATAATTTAACCATGTAGGAACAAAAATCCTACGTCGACTCATGGCTAGTATACGACATTTAAGACTAACACTTTTAGTTGTGGTAAGCCCTTAGTTCGGGACTCTACCATTTTCCATTTTATCTTGTATTTTATTTTGAGGTGGTGTATTTATGGCCCTTTGAGGCTTTTACTTTCTATATTTTTAAACATTAGAGTCTTTTCTAGTTGATGGAAACTGACCTTTATGGGTTCCATCCATTGATATGTTAGTTGGTATGCTTTACGGATAAAATGTGTTAGTTATTCTTGCTTTTTAATGTTGCTTCATTGTTTTAAAAAATGACATAGACCCTTTGCCTTTTTACTTCTGCATTTCTTTATGTTTATACCTATGAATACTTTAGATGCTTAAGATGGCTTGGGTGAGGTACCTTCGGGTATCTCATTCGCTGTGTGACGACTAGACCGCTATGTCGGGTCATTACAAACTTGATATCAAACCACGAGATTTTAAAATTTTTCTTAGATGTCAATGTATTCCACGTTGATTAGAGTCTCATTCAAGGTTGTGAAGCATGCCGGTATCTTGAGTGAGAGGTTATGAGACGGTAGAGGAAAGTTTTCCCTTCTTTCTCATTCATGTCGTGCATTTAGAGTTGGCTAAGGTATTCTTATAACTAATGATGACATTCTTCTTATTTCTAGATCATGCTTCCAAGGAGAGATCCACACTAGAGAGGCACTCCCGAACAACATGTTGCTCCACTCTAAAAGGATGATGGAGTGTCACATGTAGAGTTCTGAGCCGCTTTCACTTTGTTGGGCCAAGCATTGGCCAACCAACCCAACAGAGAGATAGTCTTTCTTCCTCTAGTGCCTACTCTAGTTGCTAGAGTGCATGACTTCATGTGGATAAACCCTTTAGAGTTCTATGACTCCAAGATGGAGGAGGGCCCTATTGAATTTATTGAAGAAGCCTACCGGGTAGTTGCGGCGATGGTATCCCTTCGAAGGAGAGACATCTAAGCTGGTGGCCTACCAACTCAAAGAGGTGGAAAAGATTTGGTATGAGCAACGACCGGATGAAAGGGGACACGAAGTAGGTCCTATCGGATGGGAAGAGTTCAAGTGTGCCTTCTTGGACAAGTTCTTCCCAATTGATCTTAGGGAGGCAAAGGTCCAAGATTTTATCAACCTTACGAAAGAGACCATGAGTGTGAGAGCGTATACCTTCAAATTCACCAAACTTTCCATGTATGTTCCATTCATGGTTGTGGATTATAACACCCCATACCTTACAATATTGGTACAATTCAAAGGAAACATGATATGAAAGGGGCAAGTGACGCTAAATTTCAAAAGTGCTTGA
>JAPFFP010028673.1:0-15842 GCA_026153255.1 Solanum medicagineum | reverse complement strand
TAGATACCTCAATCACCTTCCAAGGGGGTGACATGCCTTGGATTCCAAGTAATAGTTTGCTTGGTCTATGATTATGGTCCCTTCCTACACATGTATTATGTTCTATATTTCCAAGTTATATGATTTAAAAGCATGTTTTATTTCAAGCATTGATAATGCATACCATACTGATCTTATACTTATCCATTGCTTATGATTATGCATTTTGAGTGTGTTGGCTATGTCTTGTTGCATTGTATCCTACATACTTAGTACATTCAAACATAATAACGCATATTCTATGCCTATATGATGTTACCATGTAGGAACCGAAACATCTCTCAATCATTCTCCACATGGCTAGTTTTTGCATTTCAGAAGATAAGCTTTGGTGAGTCCTCAAGTCCGGGGACACTAGCTATGGTACTCTTACCATTTTGATTTTTCTTTATTTTAAACATTTGATGCTATGAAGGTGAGCCCAGAAAGTGTCTCGGCCCTCGGTCCAATCTGTGTTAGAGGTATTGTTGGAACAGTTGATGTTCTTATGCTTTAAGCTTTGACTCTTTTATGCTTTATGAATATCAAGACTTCCCTTAGTCCCTTTACCCTTATTTAAATATCTTTTTATTTTTATTTTGCTTCCGTGACCAAGGATGTGTGATTGATATGCTAAGAGGCTTGTTTGGGGTTCCTTCAGGTTCCCCATTCAATGTGTCACGTCTAGGCCCTAGGCTTGGGTCGTGAAAACATCATAATCTTAAACCCTTAGCATACCAATAATAATATAGGGAACCTCATCTACTCCTTGTCTTCCTTGAAGAGCATAAAACCGATTGTCATGTGGAACACCCACTTGTTGGCCTCATTGTGCCCTTTGATCAATGTGAGTACCTTGTCCTTGAGGATAACCATCTTTACCCTTTTCTTTGAGCAAAGTGACAATAAACAATCTGGTGGCCTACTTTTCTACACCCATAACAAGAATTTGAATTCCCGCAAGCATTTTCCACTATGATTTCTATTTTGGGCACCTTGGATGAGTCATCCCACCATTGCCAACTTGAACCATAGGTTTAGGTACCTTATCATTAGAAAATATTTTGGATTGAGTATTGAAGTAACCTTGGCCATGGAATTTGTGATCTTGTTGGAACCTTGAAAACCACCATCATACCAAGTACTCTTGGACTCACCACTCCTTTTCTTCCTTAGCTTCTCCCCTTCAAGTTTCTCAACATAAGTCATGAGCCGAGACAAGTCCATATCACCTATAAGCATAGCGGTGTGACATTTTTCATTCACCAAGTAAGATACCCACGACACATTAAACTTGTTCATCCATACTGTAGCGTCGGCAACAAAGTAAGGAGAATATTAAGAGAGCTTGTTAAACTTGAGGGAATACTCTCTCAAACTCATGGAGCCTCGCTTGAGATTCATGAACTCCATTCTACTTGCCTCTCTCAATTCTATAGGGAAGAATATGTTGAGGAAGGCAGCTTTGAATCCCTCCTATGGAAAGGGATCATCGTTTCCCCCTCTCAAGTTTCCATTGAGTAAACCAAACTTGTGCAATACACATGATTTGAAAGGCCACAAGTTCCACCTTATCCTCTCAACTCACCCCAATAATAGCAAGACTTTGTATATCTTATCTATGAATTCTTGGGGGTCCTCCTCTGTTTTGCAGCTATGGAACTCCAGAGGTTTCATCCTTGTGAAATCCGTAACTCTTGAAGTCGGGGTCGGAGCATGAGGCGCTCAGGCTCCTTGGTTCAATTTGGTGGTCACGACTTATGCCAACATGGAGATAATGTTCTAGTGTTCGGGATGCATAACCTCTTCCTCTTGGGGAGCTTGAGGAGCCAGATGGGTTGGGCCTTCCTCAAATGTGGGAGCTCTTTGATCCATTCTCCTTAGCTTAGGCATGATCTATAAGAGAAGAATACCACCCATTAGGGAAGGAAATCTTATTTTAAATCTAAGACATGACATAGATCAAGAAGAAGTGAACCATTTCCTGTAACGCTTCATAGTTGTGGTGACCATCAAAACCATGAACAAAACTCTACTTGACACGGTGTGTTGGATTTTCAAGGACCATTTATAAACCTAGTGTTGTTATACTAAGTTTGTCCCAACCCAAGCTTAGGGCCTAGACGTGAGATGGCGAATGGGAACCTGGGGGATCCAAAAGTAAGCCTCCTATGCATGCATATCACATCCTTAGTTTAAGAAGAATTATAAGAGAAAAATAAGGACATAACACATAATGTCTAAGGGAAGCAGGGCTTTGGACTCACGCTATGGGGATGATATAGGGAAGAGGATTTGCATGAACCACATAGCATAGGTGCCACTCAGGCTCTTGGGACTTCCATTGCATCCATTCATATAGAAGTATAAAAGGGAAAAGGGACTAAAGGAAGTCTTCACAATAACATAAAGTTAATAGGAGTCAAGATTGACTAATAATCTTCCTATATCCAACAGCACCCCTAATATGAGTGGAATGGGGGTGAAGAAATCTCCCGGGCTCACCCTCAAAAGATAAAAGTCTAAAATAGGGAAGTCTCAATAAAGCGTGAAAGTGAAGTGGATGTTGTCCTTGAAATGGAGGACTCACCAACAGTAGTCTTCAACGGATCCGGCTAGCCACGAGGAGGAAGAGGATGAATTGGAGCTCCGATCTCTACATAGTTAGATCATGTAGAAAAAAGGTATGAGTTAGAACTTGGAATGTACTAGTATGTGGGGTGCGATGCAACAAGAAACATAAGATACAATAATAAATATGTAAAATCATAATGAATGGACATGATCTTAATATGACATGTATGATCAATGCTCAAGTTAAAACATGCATGAATATAAACACGCTTCCATAACATGATATACATATGTGGGAGGAGATCATAACTGACATATAATACCAAGCGAGCTACTACTTAGAATCTCGATGTTCTATCCACACAGAATAAAGGAATGGTCTACTTGCCAGGATAAACCAAGCATGACCCCACAAGGTAGATAACTTGTCCTAGATGAATCCACTAGTAAAAGCCCATTTAGGGAAATAATATAAGCCTATGGTGGCACATAATTAAGATACCAAGACTTTATATAAGGACCCCTTAGGTCAAGCCCCCACCTTAAGCCTCTTTCGGTACTAAGTCTAGTCCCACAAAATACTTGAAATAATCATAACTTTGATCATACTTGCATAACTTGTAAAAATATGATAACATGGCATGAGTAGCTCATTCATATACATGAGGGTGGAGATTGTAGTACGCTTGACCCCTTCAAGTGAGCTTTAGTTAGTACATGAGTGTAAAATAGTTATCACGCTTAACCCCACCACATGCACATTAATTACTTACAAGAGGGTAGAATATATATAATAAGCGCTCAACAATTTACTTACAAATCATAGGAACTTTTCATGAGCTCATTACATTCTTAGGAGCCCATAATTTACATAACATGCTTGTCTTGAAATTGATGCAATAATCTTTAATCAACATAAGAATCCTTGTCATGTATATTTATTCAAAAATGGTGGGCATAAGCACACGTACTTACAATCATGCATTTCAAGAGTATGAGACAAGAGAAGTGTAAAATCAATTAAGTTATAGTTATTCAAATCAACCCACCATCATTGTAGTAAAATCCTTATTTTGGGTATCATGATAACCAACTAAAACATATAAAGTTCTGTCATAGTTTTTCATAGTATCATAGAGAACATGACTTTAATATCATAAAATCCATCACAACATCAAGCCACAATATTATTTTCAGCATAATAAAATCATTACTTCAATAACCCAAATAGAACCATATGTATAATGCATAATGATATCACCCTAAGCAAGAGTACATAAATACCCATAAAATAATTCATAATTCTGTGTAATTTGGGAAGAAATATAGTTGGACTTACGGGAAGGAAGGTTCCCACAATCAAACCCATATAACATAGTGATTATGATGGAGTAAACCTAATTTGGAGGTAGAAGATTTGAAACCCTAGCTTGTACCCTTTTCCTTGAAAGCCTTGAAGAGCTTGAGAGAGTTTTAAGACTTAGAGTATTTTTGAATGAGGAGGAATGAGATGAATTAGGGTTGCATAAGCTGATAAGGGACATAACTGGGGTCACAATAACATAGCTTGGTAAAGAGGAAAGGTCAAATTTATCCCTACTAAAATCCAGGCCAGATAGGTCTACGAGACCTCATTTACGGACCATAGAACATTCTATGGGTCGTAGATGAGTTTCATTTGATCACCTTTTTCCAAACTTCAAAGACTCCCTTTTCTCTAATATCCCTTCTATAAGATCATCTATGACTCTTAAGGGACTTTACGGTAGTCTGATAAGTCGTAGATTGAGCTTCAGAAAGATCCCAAAATTCATCAAGTTTGCAAAGTTCTACGAACCAACTTTACGGGACGTACTCCATCTTATGAGTCGTAAACCCCTCTGTGAATGTGAACAATTTCAAATTTTCAAGCCTATTCCTCACATCTCTCCTTCCCCCACAAATGGGTTCTTACACAGAGCCATAGGTAGGTACACCCGAATCTACCACTTTAGTGCTTACTTTAGAGACAACACCTCATGATCTGGGTATTGGTTATGCAACCACCACTTCTTTAGCATCTCAGCAGCCACCATAAGTGGATTGATCAGGGGGATTATTTATCTTACTCCTTACTTTTGTTTTGTTCATGATATTTTTATTACACATTGAAAACAATATTATTTTTAGGAAGGGGTGAGTTTATTAGAGCCTTATTATGATGATTATATTGTCATGTTCAGTTTGGAAGTTGAGACAATGGATTAGATGCTTTATTTTTATTTGGTGATGTAAAGTTGAGACCATTTATTTTAATTTGTAAAATATTGTTTTGGTTTGTGATTGCTTGAAGTTTTTCTTTTAAGTTGTTTTTGATGTCCCTATAGATTATATGTGTGTGCCAAATTGTTTTCTTTTACCTTTTGTGATTTGTCAAATACCCAAGTATATATGAAAATCCATTTTTCAAATGATCATCATGACTTAAGTACCTTAGCAATCCAAGTATTAATCATCAATATCTTTGATTTAGATAGCACCATGGATGAAGAGAATGTATATACTCACTGATTAGCTTATGTCATGTGAAAATAATCCATGCAAGGATTGGAATCATCTTCACTAGAATAAACGAGTGTTGAGCTTGGATATGCTATGTTCGATAAGTTGTCAATGCATGTTGTTTAGTTGATGTTTGAATTTGAAATCCATTGTTATATGATAGGTGAGGCATTTGTTGAAAAACTTGTTTGTTGATACCTAGAACTTGCCCGGTTTGTCTTGAAGTGTTTTGTCATGGACTTTGAACTTCAATAGACTTCTGTACGGCAGATCGATTTACTCACAACTCTTTCATGATCTTGCAAATACTGGTAACCCTTTTCAACTCAGACCACTAAAGGAATGCTAAATTAAGAAGGCAAGGGAGCTTTTATAAGAAAGAAGACTTGTATTGCTTTGAGAATTTTCACAACTTTTGGTTGATTTCCTGGTTCCTTACCAATGAAATGGCCCTTCTATTTATACTACTCCTAAATGACTTATGTGCAAATAATATTTATCCTACAAGTCCCTAGATTTTTACACTTTAGTCCCTCTCTAGAACACTCCATACAATTCTAGATATATCTAAAGAATACTAAAGACTTCAAGATATATCTACACAATTCTAGAGTCTTCTAAGACCTCTCAAGATTCCTCTATATTAGTCTAGAGTCTTCTAGGCGCTTCAAGTTCTATCTATATCATTCTATAGTCTTCGAAAAACCTCTCCAAGACTCTAGCTTCTTCTCCTTAACTCTAGATTCTTCTCTTTTTTATGGAAGATTTGTGGGACGTAACACTCTCCCCCATCTACTATTGCGATGTCATTGGTGCAATGCTGCTATTGGAACTCCCACTCCCTACCTTTGTATTGCTGCAAGTCTCCATCTGGTCTTCTCTAGAGTCCACCTATTTCAGCAGCCGAGAAGCACTGTTGCGGTTGGGTATCCCTATTCCCGCTTGGCTTCCTTTGTTGGCTTTTTCTTTTGATAGTTTAAATTATGGTGAGCATGGAACACAACAATGGATTTACATCCTGGAACCCCTCCAAAAGCCATAAGGCTGATAGTTGAACTTGTCCCCCTGACTTGAGAATCTGTACTAAGGGTACCATGCTAGAATCTCCTTCCTCCAAGACCACCTGTTGTTGGAGGTAGGGGTTGATCACCACATGGCACTTCCAAAAACATTCCCACCCAAGGATGATGTCAAAGAGATCTACTAAAGCAACATGGAAGTTGGTCTTAAATTCCACTCACCCAACACTACTTCGACTCCCTAAGCAACTCCACACACAGGATTCATTGGCACATTGACCATTTTAAGTTGCGCATTACTTGGGTTATATTTCATCCCCAACTAGGTTGCTGCAGACTTAGTCACGATGTTAACGTTTGTGCCTGTGTCAACCATGGCATGAGCGGGTTGTCTATTGATTGTGACATCTATGTACTACGCACAACACTCCTTTGGCTTCTTTGGTTGTCACGTGATAGCTCCGTATAGACCAATCAAGCCTTCCTGGGCTGTGTCCGAATCTTTCCACAATTCAGGTGCCTCCACCTGGGCCTTTTGCTCCTTCTGTTCCCGTGGTATAGAACTAAGGCTCTTCAGCTTGGCGCACTTCTTGTAACTATGCGCCCCCTGCATATGTAACACTTAAGATCTTTCTCGGGCTATGCCTTGCCCTCTCCGCTGCTTTGTCACCCGAACCTCCTGGTATCAGGCCTACCGATGTCATGATACTTAGGATGTTGTTGCCAGCCATTGCCGATGCCATCATCTCCCCCACCATGGTCATGCCTACCTCCCGAGACTTATCCCCGATCCTTACCTCCCCTCTCATATCAAGAGTTTGTCAAAGCCTCTGTTGTGTGATGGCCTAATCAATGGTCTTAACTTGTCAGCACTTCAGCTCCATATTGGCCAAATTTTGTAGGCCGTCGATTAATTGGAACATCATATCATCATTTGTGAGGTTAGGGATCTAGAGTGTAAGGATAGTAAACTCCTTCACATAGGCCTTTGTACTACCCATCTACCTCAGCTCCCAGAGCTTTCGCTTTGCTTCATAGATGGCATTGTTCGAAAAGAAGGCTTTCTTAAATTCACACTTGATCTGATCCTATGTATCGATGGTGCATAACCCCTTCCCTATCTTCGAATCCTTACATTTCCAACATAATATGGCCATCTTCGTCAGATACAACATGGCTATGTTGACTTTTTGTCTCATCGTTCCTCACTTTATATCACTTGAAGTAATTCTCTAAGTGCCACAAGAAGTTCTCCAGCTTTTGCGTGTCTTGGATGCCTTTGAAGACAGGTGGCTTAGGAGCCTTATCTTGGCCTCCCTTTCTCCAATAGTCACTATGAATCTCCCATCAGCCACACCTTTCTCAAGTGACCTCATCCTGAACTCATAGCCTCTATGGTGGCGCCTATGGTCTTCATGGTGGCGCTCAAGCCTCCATCGTGCTCAGTGCCTCCATGAGCCAGCACTCTAATGAAGTGATGGTCTCCCTAAGCTCATACTCTAATGTATGATGTCTACTCAACTATTTCCGTATGTTATCATACTTCTCAAGGGTGAACTCCTCCATGGTCTGAAACTTGCCATCGAACTAATTCAAGCGCTTGCCTAAGAACTCTACTACTTGTCTGTCATTATCCACTCTTGCAACCCATCCCATGTCGAGCGTGACATTTGTGCATTTCTTGACACGTTCATCATGACTTAACTCAATACCAAGAGTGAGTGGGTTGTTATGGTCTCTCTCTGTGTCGGTCCGACCGGCACCTCCTCAACCTTCTTGGAGCTTTCCTTTCCCTAATATTTCTTGCCAAAATCAAGCATAACATTGGCGGTACTTGTGGCATTGATGTCTCCTTAACTTTCTATGCTTCCGTTAGTAAAAACCTTTCTCTGATTACCAGTAAGCCTTTTCAACTAACACCACTAAGGGAACACTAGATTAACAAGACAAGGGAGCTTTTATATGAAAGAAGACTTGTATTACTTGGAGCATGCTTAAAACTCTTGGTTTATTTCTTGGTTCCATACAAATGAAATGGACCTTTTATTTATACTACTCCTAAAGGGCTATTGTGCAAATAATATTTATCCTAAAGTCCCTAGATGTTTATACTTTAGTCCCTCTCTAGAACACTCCACACAATTCTATATATGTCTAGAGAAGACTAAAGACTTCAAGATATATCTACCCAATTCTACACAATTCTATAGTCTTCCAAGACCTCTCAAAATGCCTTTATATTATTCTAGAGTCTTCTAGGAGTTTAAAGTTCTATCCGCATTGTTCTAGAGTCTTTTGAAAACCTCTCCAAGACTTTAGTTTCTTCTTCTTAACTTTAGATTCTTCTCTTTTTTATCGAACATTGGTGAGCTGTGATAGTTGGCTTGGTTAAGTCCAAATTAGAAAGATGACCTTAGGTATTCTTTGGCTTTATTTTAAGTCCATTTCCTAAAATATTCTCCCTTAACATAAATTATATGCTTAGGGATCCCCATTGAGCTTAAATCCTTTTTGTTGGAAGCCATGTTACAAGCCTTGACCTTTGATTGATAAGATTTCCCTTTTTGTTGAACACCATTCCCTCCTTGAACTTGAAAGTGTGAAAGTGGTGGCCAAAGGGTAAAGTTGGGGGTGTGAAAAGATCCAAAGTTTCAGGAAAGAAATGAAAAAATGGAGGGAATAATTTGTGATGAAAAAAGAGAAAAGTGTTTGAAAAAGAGAAAATAAAAGAAAAAGAAGAAGAAGATTTCATTCTAATTGAAACCCTCCAAAAATGTAGAAATGGTGAAAGAGGGACACCAAACTTTGATGTAAGGAACAAAATGATGTCATTGGGAAAAAGAAAGTGAATGAAGGACAAGGAACCATGAGGATTGTTTGTAGAGTTCAAGGAGGGGTAAGTCACTTGTACCCAAATGTTATTTTACCTGTCCCTAAGTCTATATTACAAGCCTAACAAAGTCCTTTGAGATTCTTATTAGGATGAGATTGAGTAACATTAATTGAGAAGTAAGGGCAAGCCTATGGGTAAAATCTTGCATGACATTTCTCTTTTGGGATTATGAGCACTATTTGATTCTTGAAGATATTAAGCAAAATTTTGTAATATCATATGCATAAGGATCTTCTTTGTCGTGAGAGCAGGTGACAACATATATTGGGCATTAATTACCACCAACATTGGCAATTATGAGCATACCTTTGTCTTTGAAAACTCCTTAGTCATCTTTTCAAGCTACAAAATTGCATTAGTGGTTTGTGGAAGCTTTGAGTATCAGAATCAAAGGGAAGGTTGTATGTGTTGCTCTTTATGGACATATTTACAAGCATTGTGCTTTAGTTGATTGATGCTTGACATACTTGAGCGCAAGCAAGTGCTTGGGTTGGGAGTGTTGATGAGTCTGCATGTTGGACTTATATTGAGCTTAAATTGCATAAAATGTTATGCTCAAAATGTTATTTTACCTCAATATTGACTTAAATGTATGTTTGATCCTAGAAATGATGAATAAGATGCATGAAGTGACAACTCATTGCAAAAGGAGCAAAAATGACAAAAAGGCAATGAAAAATAGTCATCGCCAACATGTTCGGCAGTATGTCAAATGGGCTTGAAGACCACCTAAAATCATAGAGTTTAAACCTAAGTGTGTGGTTTAAAAGTGTCACGACCGACTCCTAGGGCCTAGACGTGACACGACGTATGGGGAACCCGAAGGAACACCAAACAAGCCTCTTAGCATACAATCACACATCCTTGGTCACAGAAGCAAAAGAGAAACAACAAGAGATATAAATAAGGGAAAACGAGACTAAGGGAAGTCTTCGATAATCATAAAATACTCATTATTCAAGCTCATAGGATAAGTACATCAACTCTTCCACAACACTTCTAACATAGATTGGAGTAGGGCCAAGACACTTTCCGTGCTCACCCTTATAGTTTCAAGTGTTCAACACGAAGAGATATCAAATAGTAAAAGTAGCATTAGTCGTGTCCCCGGGCCAAGACAAAGCAACCAGGCTCATCCTCGTGGTCAAAAAAGAAAGTAAAGAAGAGAGTGTTTCAATATATAGTAAGAGAAACATATACTAAGGTCCCCGAAGTGGAAGACTCACCAACTAGCTTGAATAGCACCGAACTAGCCATGTGGAGGAGGATGATCAACCTGGGCACCAGTTCCTACATGGTGAATCATGTAGGCATAAAGTATGCTTTAGTACGTTTAAATTACTACGTATGTTGGATGCATTGCAACAATAAGTACGAATCATATTCAAAAATGCATAATATTAAGCAATAGACATAATATAACAATATGGCATGTATGTTCAATGCTTAAGTAAAACATGTATAAGTAAATCATGCTCATATAGGATATCATAGTTGTTCAAGGTATAAACCCCTTGGTAGTTGTGTGGTATTAACCCCTCACATGGTTGATGGTAATCACATCTTACCAACATGGTGAAGAAGTATAAACCCCTCGCATGGTTGAAGAGTATAAACCCGAACATGGTTAATCAGGCTTTTGTCCCCCCGGATCGGCTATGCTCTAATGCAACAATTTATATAGGATATATCATATATATATGCTCATTTCATCATCATAACATAATTCATATTATATCTCACGTTTTGAACCTTTAATTCCTCAAGAAACCACATCCGGACATTTTATCAAACACTTTGAGGGTGTGTAATGGTAGTATAAAATCATGAAATATAAGAATGAAATCATGAAAAAAAATCCATTGTAAAAACATCAATCAACACCATGGAACACCTCCAAGACATATACATCAAAACCCCTCATCAAAACTTACATTAGATCCAAGATTTATAGCTCGAAACATAGCAAAACAGTCACAACTTTACATAGTTTTAACATAGTGTGCAGTGAATTTCATAATAATCGAGACCAATTTGTAAATACACTTAAAATCATGAAATTTAAGTAAAGGGATGCTTGGCTATCAGGGTGAAAGGAACCCATGAACGAAACCCCATACCTTAGCTTGGAGATGAACTTGGTGAAATTGGAGATAGAGAATTAAAATATTGAAGAATAACCTTGACGGAGAACCATAGCTTAGGATGAGGGTTTGGGACATGAATCTGGAGAGAAATATAATACTAATGGTTTGAGTGAGTATTGGGGAATGTTGAGGATGATATGAGGGTGAAATAAGGCTAATTATAGGTAAAAACACGTTTGGAAACACATAGGCCAAAGACTTAAAGCCTTGGACCAAAAATGAAAACTGGCACAAAAATAAACTGGTGTGAGTCGCGAGGGTAAGGCAGATTTCATTCTGGAATTCATCGCTTGGAATTTTGAAATTGTGAATCGTTCGCTCTAAAATCAGGTTAGACCCTATTCCCCAAAATTTTGATCCCGTGAACAAGAATGTGATGTCGAATTTCTTAAATAACAAACGGATTTTGAAATATATGAAAATTCAAATTTCGGGCATTTCGAGGAACATTTTCAAAACATCTTGGGGTCGTTACAATATCTCCCCATTGGGAACATTCGTCCCCTTATGTAAAGGAGACGTATAAGACAAGAGTGATCATCAACAAATTAGCCGGAACAAGATCACAAGGCAAGGCTCTATGCAACAAAAACATGGGGCAACCCTTATAAACCCCCTCCTCTCAATCCATCGGTGCTAAGTTGTCGTCTCATAAGAATACTTATAACATACATAAACATACTTTCAAAGTGGCAATAGTCATTTTCTATCTGAATCATTTCAATGCACTATTGGACATAAAAGCCGAACACAGTAATAATTCATGCTTATGATAAAATGCCAAAATCATAATTTCATAGCCCTAATACTTATGCATAGGAATAGACCATTCATATACCGAAGTAGTGCAAGCACCCAAAATGCTTAAGAGCCAAAATCAAAGAAATACATGCAATCACAATATTGTCATAACCAACCTTTTATCAAACCATACCATAAAACGAAATTAGGCTTACCCATAACATAATTTTCAAAATAATCTGTGCACATGAATGCATATGCTATGAACAATGTGGGAATGACATGGGTAACTAAGACTCCATTTAAAAATCAATATTCATAATATGAAGTTGAAGTGTAAACATAATTAATTACATATTTAAATCCATAGTGTAATCTCTCATGAATGAATAATTTTAAAAAGGGAATTTGCATACGTATAACTTCATAGATCCAAGGTATATCCTCATATAATGGTTTAAATCACATTAAAATCATCAATTAAACACTACCCATGCATCAATAGAATTTTAGGAATCATAACATTCAAGTCCCAAATTAAAATAAGTAAAATCCATGTAGGTTTTCTTGAAAATAATTTTTGGAACTCCTTGATTGGAAGGGATCACGGATCAACCCTCATACACATGAATTTTACTAGCACCAAGGAATAACACAAATAATTTCAACTCAAGCACCTATCAAATCACCCCACTCAAAATGTCGGTCTCCATATTGGCCTTATTTAGGGTCAACTAAGTCATAGGGAAAACAATAGAAGGGAGCTTATTCACAAACTACGGTAATAGCCCGCCAAACCCAAGAAGCTCCTATCCCAAGGAAGCCATATTCTAGGAAAATTTCTAATCATGTTCGTCTTACTAGGGTTCACCTAAATACCATCACCCGACATCACACAACCCAGGTAGGCAACCTCTTACCACCTAAATCCCCATTCCTCCTATTTAACATCCATCCTTCTTCCTGAAATATTATAGTACTGCCCTCGAATGACTCACACGCACTACCTCATTAGGGAATGAACCATCATATCATCACCAAAACCACCATAAACCTATTAGAGTAGGGAATAAAGATCTTACTCATGAGACTTATAGGTATAATCAGCGTACTAGTAAAACAAAAAACACACTACCCCAACTTCAAACATCGAAAAGGGACATTCAAGGCTTCACCTACCACTAATGGCAATTCTACAGACAAACAACTTAGGTTCAACATCTCCAATCTTCACAAGTTAATAAATGCAATCCCTTAGAGACTAATTATACCTTAAGACATGAAATGGACCTACCTCCCTTGCTACCATTTGACAACCTCCCACTCAAAGACGGGCTCAATAGGGAGTCGGAATCTAACCCTATGAGTCCTACCACCCATGAAGACACAACATGCATGCAACCATTCCATCCCTACAATGACCTCAAAATCAACCATGCAAACTCCAACAAGTCACAAAGCAAGGCCTATTAAAAACCCGAAGCATCAGCTTTGAACCTTCTAGCAACAATATACCCTACAAAAGGATAATCACCAAAGATCCACACAACAACTTGGGCACACAAGAAGCCCCACTATCAACCAAGAAAAATAAAGAAGAAATAGTGGCACAACCTAACAATGCATGCACATCAAAGCCAAGGAAACTTCAACTTACCGTTAATAGCATTGGGCACCTCATCCCCTCCTTGAGGCACTTGATCAACATAGCCACCATGGTCCAAAAGTTGACCACCTTTACACAGCCTTGGAATAAATGGAGAATCCACAAGCTTTTGACCCACCTTACCCCATCTAAAGCAAGCACTAGTGTTCCTCTGACACGGGCCACCGTGGTTCTTACCACTCCTTTGACACTTGGGATTATTCATCCAACCATCACCTCATTTATCCTTATAGCATTTACAAGTACAATACTTCTTCTTATGCCCCTCCTGACAACAATGGAAACAAGCATAGGTGTCATTCAAGCATGGGCCTCTATGACCCCCTCTACAAATAGGACACACCATTAGGGGCCACACCACCAACACCTATACATTTGAGACTTTGTAACTTACGCAGATTACGGGCCCTCTTGGCCTCACTACCTCCCCTCTCACCACTAGAAGTCTCGGGAGCACCCACTTGTTGACCGAGGTGAGTTGCCAATTTTGCCACTGGTTTGGCCACTTTCCATAGAGCATTGCAAATCTCCGCATTCATCATAGCTCCATCTTGAGTAGCTTGAGACATCCTGCAATATAACGGTTTGAGCTTAACAATAAACCCTAGAGAATCTAACTCTATCACATGACATGGATCATGAAGAAATGGAACATTTCCTAGAACGCCTCATTGCCTCCTACTCATAGTTTTGGTGCACCACACAACCATGAATAAGACTACGATCGACACGGTGTGTTGGACTCCGAGGTTCTAACAACCTAGTGCTCTGATACCCAGTTGTCACGACAAAAAAAATAGGGCCTAGACCTAACACGATGAATGGACAGCCCGAAGGGTCCCCAAACAAGCCCCTTAAGTTATAACACATCATTGGTCGTGGAAACATTTAAATGTCATAAAAGAGTATAAATAGGGGCAATAGGACTAAGGGCAAAGGTTACACAACATCGAAATCAAGGGACAAGAGTCAAGGCTCATATCATAGATACATATCAAGTCCAATAACACCTCTATTACATAGATAAAAGCAGGGGACAAGACAAAAAACTTAGGCTCACCCTTGTGGTCAAAATAGAAAGTAAATTAGAGAGTGTTTCAATACATATTAATAAAAAACATTTACTAAGGTCTTGAAGTAGAGTACTCGCCAACTAGCTTGAATAGCACCGAACTAGCCACGCAGAGGAGGAAGATCAACTTGGGCACCGGTTCCTACATGATTACATGATGTAGACATAGAGTATGCGTCAATATGTTTGAATATATTAAATATGTAGGATGCAATGCAAAAATAAGTAGGAATCATATTCCAAGATGCATAATATTAAGCAATAGACATAACATTATGGCATGTTCAATGCTTAAGTAAAACATGCATAAGTAAATCATGCTCATATAGGATATCATATGTGAAGAAGAAACCAAGCTAGTTGTTCAAGGTATAAACTCGTTGGTGGTTCTATGGTATAAACCCCTCACATGGTTGATTATAATCACACCTTACCAACACGGTGATGAAGTCTAAACCCCTTGCATGGTTGATGAGTATAAACCCCAAACATGGTTACCCGGGCTCTTATCCCCCCGAATCGGGTATGGTCTAATGCAACAATTTATATAGAATATATCATATACATAAGCTCATTTCATTATCATAACATTATTCATATCATATTTGATGCTTTGAACCTTTAATTCCTCAAGAAACCACATCCGAATATTTTATCAAACACTTTGAGTGTGTGTAACGCTAGTATAAAATCATGAAATATAGGAATGAAATTATGCAAGAAAATCCATTGTAAAACCATCAATCAATACCTTGTAACACCCTCAAGACATATACATCAAAACCACTCACCAAAGCTTACAATAGATCCAATATTAATAACTCAAAAAATGGCCAAAAAGTCACAACTTTACATAGCTTTAACATATTGTGCAATGAATTTCATAATAATCAAGACCCATTTGTAAATCAACTTTTAATCATGCAATTTACGTAAAAGGAGGCTTGTGATGGGTTAAATGAACCAATGAAGGAAACCCACATACTTTAGCTTGGAGATGAACTTGGTGAAGATTGGAGATGGAGACTTGAAGCTTTGAAGAAGAACCTTGAAGGAGAACCTTAGTTTGGGATGAGGTTTTGGGAGTTGAATCTTGAGAGAAATATAAGACTAAGGGTTTGAATGAGTAGTGGGGAATGTTTAGGATGATATGAGGGTGAAAGGCTAAGTA
>JAPFFP010028653.1:0-15844 GCA_026153255.1 Solanum medicagineum | reverse complement strand
CAAAGTTCCATTCAGGTTAAGCATCAAGCAATGACGGCTTGATGGCGACATTTGTTCGGGGGGGTGGCGGTAGCGCGTGGGGGTATTCTACACTTTGACAGTTGGAGTAGATGTTACAATTTTTTTCAATTTCTTCATATATATTTGATCATAAATCTTCTTTGACCTATTCTTTGTTCAATCAGGATTTCCATTATCATGTGTACGGTCAGACTTTGGTAATTAAGTAATCTCAACACTGAATGAAGGAGCATTGTCTATGAATTTCAAAAATAGAAAAAAATGAAGAAGAAGACGAAGACGAAGCAAAGTCGAAAAGCATAGATGCAAAAGGAGATATGCTAAAATTTGAAATTCATATTTAACCATCGTCTTTGTGATTTTAGATGAGAAATTGCGGGAATAAAGTCTGAAAGTTAATATGTTTTAAATTTGGAATAATTTGGTCAAAAAATTATGTATGGGAGATTTTTAAGAGGAACAATATAAAGTTTTGAAATATTTTGATACAATAGAAAAAAATAATAAATAAAATAAAAAAATATGTGTAGTTAAGTAATTTGAGATCGGAAGAGGAATTACTTATGTGAAAGCATATGCTCATAAATCTTTCTTCATTCTTTTAGTTCTTTTTGTTTTTTGGGGTACAACTTTTTCATATCTTTTGCAATTAAAAAATGTGCTAGTAATTAATAATATTTCAAAAGTAGAGTAGATGGGTGAACAACCTTGAACGTGGCACTCTTGTATGAAAATCTGAAATCTTTTTCTTATCGTATTCAACTGCGGACCTCCACCGACTGCAAACTAGCCACGTATTTCTCAATAAAAACAACAACGCCATCTGTGAATCAACGCACAAAATATCTCATTGGCATACTTTTTTTTTATTTATTTATGCCTCTCTCGTCTGTGAGTGTTAAATGAGCAGATAAATTAAATTTATTAAAATAAAATAAAGTGAGTTAAGATGAATTGTTAATACTTTCTTGTTTAACTCCATTGGACCCTTATATTATATGTTCAATAATATTTGTCCATTCTATTAAATTAAAAAATAATTTTATATTTAATTCGTAATTTATCTTTATCATTAATTATAATTATTTTCCTATGTCATTTTTCAAGACATCATATTTATTATATTGAAAGAGTAATTTAATAAAATTACTCTATTATTTACTACTTCTTAATTTTTGTGCCAAGTTCATAAGGACCAACTAAAATTGAACGGAGGGAGTACGTTAAAGAATTAGTTAAGTTGAAAAAGATTGCCTTTAAAACTAAAACATAATCCCAAGTTGTTTAATTTTTTAGTAATTTTTAATTTGCTTTTAAAAATAACTTTTTATATATTTATTTAAAAAATAATCTTTATTATGATATATATAAAAACAACAAATAACTCATCTTTATTTTTGTGGAAATAGAAAAAAGCTATTTTCTAAAAATCCTTAGCTTAGAAAAGAAAATTGATCATAGCAGAGTAAGCTTAAAAGAAAAATAATAATAGCAAAACATTCAAAATAAATAACGCGACACATAATAATAAAAATTAAAGAGTAAAATACAATACAAATGCTAACCAATAGTACTGAACCAGAAAAAATAAGAAGAGGATATCCTACCTCTCCTTCCATAAAGATATAATAATCTCATTTTATGTAGCATCCTTTTCTATTATTCATCCCAAAAAATATTATTTTATTCTAATTAAAAATAATTTAACTTTAAATTTTTTTTTTCTTTAGTAAAATGATTCTGAACTACACAAATACGTAAAAATAATTTTAGATTATAAATTTTTTTTAAAAAAATTCTTAAATACAATGTCAAAGTCATTATCAAGGTGCATAAAATGATACCAAGGGAGTAACATTTTATCCTTAATCCTCGTCATCTCTATCAATTATCAAAAACTTCAGCCACCAAAAGAACAACACGAATGAGTTCCCAAATAAATACCACACAATCCAGCTTAACTGCATAAACATCACGTCTCCTCCTCCATGTTTAGAATTACATACACTTCACATTACCAAAAGACCAGGAGGACCAGTTACTTTCATAACTAATATGATGAAAAGACAGGGTTAGAGTTTAGAAAATTCAATTCAATAACAGCTTTTTAATTTCTAGCGGAAGATAAATATCCAATTTGCTATTTGGTCAGATACCCTTTTCCCTGACCTAGTGAGTGAATCACGCACAAGACCAAAATTGCCACCAAAAAAACAAGCCCACAACTTGTAAACTGCCCAAAAACATACATATAATATATGTTACTCTTTCCGTTTCAAGTTATGAATAACCCATCATATTATAATGCTAACTTAGACATCACATGACACAAAGTTGTTCGCGTAAAAGACTTACATTGGAAGAAGACTAGTCTATAGTGAAATATTCACATGATACAAGTAAAATTTGTGTCTAAGTTGTTCAATATTTTGAGAGGAATGCTATGGTATATTTAGATCTTGACAATTTGACTGTATTTTTGTAGAATCTGGCCGAGAAGTTTTGTATATAAATGTCTTTTGATAAGAAATGTAACCAATTTTTGGGCTATTTCTCTGTATCCTGGGATCTGTTTTGAGCTCAATTTTAGGCTACAGACTTGACGAGGCGTGGAGATCATTTTACGGGGGTTAGTTTGGGATTTCGAGTGTGGGCCATATATTTCCCCATTTTATTCGTAACTGACGTATTTTCTCCCAATTTATGATATTTTACGGTCAAATCAGCTATAATAATCTTGTGACTTATGTTTTGACAACTGAGCAACTTCTGGAGGCGATAAGAAGGGGAAAACTTGACTGGACTGATCAGGAGCACCATAAACCGCCTTCCAAGTAGGCTTAGCTTCTTTAATCCATAGATTGAGCTGAAATGTGTGGATATTTGAGCTGAAATGCGTGGATTTTATATAATGTATATAGGCTGCTTTTGCTGAATATGTTTTATCAATGACTAGTTGTATTAAGTATGTGTTACATATGATGATGTGGGGCGGTAATCACTGTGTTGATGCTTGATCAGGAGATAGGGAGGATCCGACAGAAGTACGAAATTCTGATTGTTCAGAGAATAAGATCGGTTCTATTAAGAACAAGTCATATTGATGACCAAGAAAAGTATCTTTCCCTCAATTATTCTATTCCTTACTATGGGTAATCAGTGAAATTTTTTCGATATATTGGATATTTTGATAGCAAAGAAATTCTTTCGTCTCAAAATCTGAATAAAATGACTATATTAGCTGTAGCTATGATATTAGGTGAGTTCTGGCATTGTTAAACTACACGAGGGCTTGGTAAAGGCTACGTATGAGCTGATGCCATGTGACAGGTATGTATTGAGTTGACTTTTATCTGTATGCGGGTGTAGCCTAATGCTACTGAGATTTGATAGCTTATGAGGCTGTTTGCTGACTATATGTTGTATTATGGACTTATTTTTGTGTAGATATGATTCTGATGGCCCCGTTTGTTTTGGATACCTATGATACAACTGTGACTATCCATGTTTATTTTGAGTGCTTGTGGCTGACTAGATGGCAGTATACTTGTCTCTGGTTAGACATGACTCTGTATTGTTCCGTGACATATATGCCTCTATACAATTACTAACCATTGTACACTTGTTATATTTACTTGATACTAGGAAACATGTTATATTATGACAAATGTTGTAGTTGTGCTTTTGATTGGGCATTATGTCTCGTGACATAATATACGATACTGAGGAGCCCTTGGTGAGCTAGAAAGAGTGATGTGATTCGATTAGCGGGATGTATGCCATATCCTATAGATTCATTGGGCTATCTGCGATTGAGATATTATCAGTCCTTGAGATGACTATCTTGTTTCGGAGATTGTCACATTACCAGTACGTCGACACAAGGTTGCCTGGGGGAGGGGTATCATTTGTATTCGTGGGCTGTTGTATGATTTTGGATAGATGATACATCTCTGATTATCTGTTCTCTTTGGTCCTTAGCTTAGGCTTAAGCCGATACTACCCTAGAGTTGCTATGTATAGAGCCACACTATTTCATTATAGGGATGGGTTCACGGCTTGACACGATATACATTATGGTGACGGGTGTCACGACCTGACACGATACACACTGCAGGGTCGGGTGTCACAGCCTGACATAATTAGGGGGTTATTTCTCCTGCGGGGGATTCATCCCACTATTATATATTTAGTCTTTAGGGTCGGGTGTCACGTCTTAATACAGTATGATACTTAGGGTCAGGTGTGACATCTTGACACGATCCGACACTTGGGATAGAGTGACTGTTCCGTTAGAAGGGGTTAGATTTTTCTATGTGCGTTTCACTAGAGCACCATTTGACACCTTGATTGTACGTGCATGTACCCATATGTATTTATGGGAGCTCAGCCCAACATCTTGACTGTGTGATACTGAGGGTATAGTTTCAACTTTGATCCTATCAGTTGGGTTGTGATATACTTCTTGGTGTTGGTCGTTGGGACATGATGATGTCACTTTGATGTTCGGTAAAAATATGATACTTTTAATGCTTCAAACTTAGAATTTTGTGCATTCTCTAAGAGATGTTAGTATATTTGATGTTTTTTTAGTTGATTTTGAAGGATTACACGGTTTAGGGAGTTTTTGTGATGATTTGCACAAGTTGCAGCATTTTGGTGATGTACGAGACCATCTACGGTCCGTGGTTTGACCCATGAGCCGTAGGTGGGGTTCATAGTCCTGAACTAGTTAGGGCCATTTTTGTTGAAGTTGAAACTATGAATTAACAAGATGGGTCGTGATTTATTTCATGACCCATAAATAGACCCTGAGAATTTAACAAGTTTCTAAAATTTAACAAGACCAAGGCATTTATGGTTCATAAGTCATTATATGGCCCATGAAAATCACTTCATACATGGTAGGAAGATTTTGAAGAGAAAGACTATGAGACCCTTCCACGAGCCATACTCACAACCACAACTGTAACTCAGCTCGTGGAAGGCCCCGAATCTAGTTTTCCTAATTTGTTTAGGATTTAGTTTTCTTTTATTATAAAAAGGGGTTTTTTAAGGTATTTTTAGACATACAAAACCATAGACTTGATAATATTACTTTATTTTGGCTTGTTCTTGAAGATTTTGAGGAGACTAATTTTGTACTCCTATTCGAAGTTCGATATTGTGATTTATTTGGAGACTTTGGATTTCTTGTTCTTCAATTCTTCATTGTAAGAGTTTAATTATGCAAGTTCATATCATGATTTATTCATCTACAACGAATATGAGTAGCTAAATCCACAATTAGTGTTGTGGGAACAATGAAGAACTAACAAAGTAAAAATCAAATAATTTGAGATCCTTGAAAAGTTTGCATGTATGTATTATTTATCTTTTCATTTTGTATATTTATTAATGGTGGCCAATGTTAGAAATCATATTATTCTTACTCGTCGGCCCAAGGGAGTAATGAATGAGAAAAGAGATAAAATAATATGATTCAATGCGAGCATACTCGTCTAATCAACCTGAACGGTCCAAGGGACGGTTGCACTGGGACAAAGGTAAGGTTTAGTAATGCGACACCTATAGACGGCCAAGTTGCGTGGTGAAATTTGTTGTTGGCCCAAAGAATTAGGTGAACATGACTTACTAATTCTGCATGCTACACTCTAGAAAAAGTTATAATTATTAGGTTATACTATACTCAGAATTCGTGGAAAATACAATATCCTAGTTACTTCTCTCACTGAATTAGTAATACATGCATCGACTATGATCTTAGTTTAATTTAAATTATTATTTTTACATCAAAAACCCCCTTTCAAGAAGTTAGTCAATTAATTCATCCAAATTGCTTTTGTTAATTCAAGTCTAGACCATATTCCTCTATCTACCCTAGTCATCATTAGATTTTATATTTGAAAAATGATCGCTTATACCTTAATTGGGAGGTGTAATTTGGGCGTGATCAAATTTTGGCACCATTGCCTCGAAATGCAACTTGTAGATTGGTTTAATTAGAGCGACTAGAGAGTTAATTCTTATTTCATTAGTTTGTATGTTTTTGTTGTTTTTGTTTCTTTTTCAGTATACAAGTGTAGTATATGCCCAATACCCCGCAATCGAAGCATTCTCTTGACTCTATTTGATCCAGTGATACAAAGAACATTGCAAAGGATGGCTCAGGATAACACCAATAATGTTGTAAATGATGCACTCAACTTGAATAACCAAGATCCATCACCACGATGTGTCACAGAAAATCAACCACCATAAGGTCAACAAGCAGTAGTAAATGGTTTAAATCCATACAGACTTGATCCAACAACAATGGACGTCACATGAGTAATCGTGTTACCTCCTCTATCAGAAGATACTAAGTTTGTCATATCCGGTGGGTTACTATAGATATTGCAGCATAGAGGGTTGCTTTGGAGCTTACCGTTAGAGGATCCACATAACCATCTACAAAACATTGTCTTCGTCTGTAAGAGCATGATGAGAGACCAAAATCTATCCATGGATATCATTGGGCTTCACATATTCCCATTATCTCTCACCAAGTGAAGCAACAATATGGTTATCTGAGCTCCTTCAAAGCTCTATCACTACATGGGCAGAAATGCAGAAAGCCTTTTTAGAGAGGTACTTTCCCAAGTTGAAGAAGCTGAAGCTTAAGGATCAGATAAATAACTTTGAGCAATTGCTTGGTTATTTAATCACTACATAGGAGCGGTTTACTATGTTCTTGAGAAGTGTTCCTAAAATTGTTGATGACTCCTTAGTGGAAATCTTCTATCGGGCGTTAGATGATAAGTGCAAAGTAGTGGCTGATACTATAACTAGAGGACATTCCAAGACTGCACTATAACAGTTCTGGCTCAATGATTTTAGAGGATGGCAAAGACTAATCGTTCATAGGGAACAAGGGAGAAATCAACAACTAAAATCTAGAACAAGCTAAAATCAATGATGAAATGTTGCAAGAGTTATCTCGGATTGGTCTCTGTCACGACTCAATCCTAGGGCCTAGACGTGACACGGTGCATGGGGAACCCGAAGGGACCCTAAGCAAACCTCTTAACATATCATTACACATCCTTGGTCATAGAAGCAATAAAATACAACAACAATAGAGTAAAATAGGGACAATGGGGCTAAGGGACAACTTCCATATCATAAACATCAAGAGTCAAGAAAGAGTCAAAGCTCATAACATTACACATAACATGTCCAACAACACCTCTACTACATAGATAAGAGCGAGGGCCAAGACAAGCTACCGGGCAACCCTCATAGTCAACATATACATAAAAGTCTTGAAACATAGCATGAGATCATACACATAGTCCCCAAAATGGAGGACTCACCAAAGAGCTTGAGAGAAGTCGTACTAGCCGCGTGGAGGAGGATGATCAAGTCACTCTAGAGCCTCTCTCAAAAAGTTCTCGTGGATTCAAACTTGGGAAATCAAGGCAAATTCAATTCTTCTTCAAATTTCTCTTGGAACTTCTTTAATGGGTCAAAGTATGTGGGTTTTGATCCTTAGTTGCTTCTAATCAAGGAGACCCAAATCTTTTCAAGAAATTTTCATACTTGAAATGTGGGTTTTCATTATTATGATTATTTAAATTCAATTGATGTGTGGGATGTACTTTATTTATGGTTTAAAGTTACTTCAAGCCCTATTATGATTATTAACATTGGATTTATGAAGTTATGAATATGCATATCCCTCTTCAAGGTTTGTTTATACATAGGTGATAATATTATGATTTAAATGTGATTTAATTATGTTTTCACTTGAATTTCATAGTATACTATTGACTTTAGATTGAATCTCAATTGCCCATGCTATTCCCTCATCATTCATAGCTTATGCATTCATGTAAATTAGAATTTATGGAAATTATGAAGTGGGTTAAGCCCAATTATGTTATATAATATGATTTTGATAAGATATTGATTATGACAAGAATGTGATCACAAAAATATCTTTGATTATGGCTCTTTGAGCATTCCAGGTGCTTGCACAATTCCGTATTATGACTATAAGCTATGATTTGACATTTGAGCCTAACTATAAACTATTACGCATGGTGTTTGATTTTTAATCCTAAGTATGCTTTGAAATGATTTGTACATGACTATTGCTTCTTGTGAAAACATGTAGATATATGTATGAGTATTCTTGTGGGATGATGACTTAACACTGATGGATTGGGGGCATTAGGGCTATCCCAAGGGCTCTCTCCCTTTTCTTGAACTATATGCGTAGCATAG
The DNA here is from genome assembly GCA_026153255.1 of Solanum medicagineum. Lineage (NCBI taxonomy): Eukaryota > Viridiplantae > Streptophyta > Magnoliopsida > Solanales > Solanaceae > Solanum > Solanum medicagineum. Next base: position 7,555 of record JAPFFP010028653.1, on the reverse strand, counting down.
GTTCCTTTCCGAAATAGGGGTGCCCGTAAGGAAAGTTGCCTCCGAAATAAGGTTGCCCATAAGGAGAAGAAATGATATGATATTATATGATATATGTGAAAATCCTATCCAAAATGGGGTGCCCGTAAGGAAGGTTGCTTCATACGAATTGGGGGTGCCGTAAGGTGAAGTATGGTTTACCTTTGGCAAGTAGACTACCTCTTTACTGATGAGAGGATTTCATCAGGATTCCAAGTAATAGCTCGCTTGGTCTTATTTATGTCGATTGAGGTCACATCCCCACTATATATATGAGCATCATTTGCATTCCATGCATCATGAATTTTCATAGCATGTTGTTATATTACATTCCTTGCTATATATCTCTTTCTATATTATCTGCCATTGCCATCTAACATCGTATGCAGGTTTTGGTAAGTTACATGCATTGCACCGCACATACTTTGTACATTCAAACGTACTAATTCATACATTTGCCTGCATGATCTCACTATGTAGGGAGCGAGGATATGATCATCCACCGTAAATGTGGTGAGTCCTATCTTCCAAGGACAACCCACCGTTCCTCTACCTTATGTTGCTTTTGCTTATGTTATCTCTACTTTGAGGGTGAGCCTGGGACATGTCTTGGCCCTTGTCCCATCTTATGACTAGAGGTATTGTTGGACATCTTGTAAACTCTCGTCGGATCTATTTGTTATGTGTTATATTTAAAGATTATGATTATGGTTACCTTTTGGATATGGATATTATGGATTGGTTATAAGAACTTATGATATGTATGTTTGATGTGGGAATGTGGAAGGTCCTAAGTCCTGAATTTCCCCATAGAGTGAGTCCTACTTACCCGCCCCTTAGTCTTTATGTGTTACGTGTTATGTGAATCCATGTTAATCAGTTTCACTATGATATCCCATAGCGTGAGTCCTATTTTCCCATCCCTTAGAACTATGTATTTACTAGTTCAATATGCTTCGAAACCGATGATATGAATTTGGATACTTTGAGTCTTGTTTGGGGACTCTCGGCTTCCCATTTGCTATGTCACTTCTAGACCCTAGGTATAGGTCATGACATGTTGCTTCTGTTTTGCTTATACATTTGAGGATGAGCCTGGAACATGTCTCTGCACCTATCCTATATTATGACTAGAGGCATTGTTTAGCATCTTGTGGACTCTTGTCGGATTTATATGTTCTGTGTTGTAATTACAACTTATGATTATGGTTATCTATTGGATAGGGCTATTATTGATTGATTATGAGAATTATGATATGAATGTGTGTTTGATGTGGAAGATCATAAGTCTTGTATTGCCCCCATAGAGTGAGTCATACTTACGGGCCCCTTAGTTCTTATGTGTTATATGCTATGTGGATCCTTGTTAATCCCTTTCCCTATGACATCCCCATAGCGTGAGTCCTACTTTCTCCTCCCTTAGAACTATGTGTTTACTATTCGCATATGTTTCCGAACCGATGATGTGGATATGGATACTTTGAGGCTTGTTTAGGTACTCTCGGGTTCCCATTTTCCATGTCACTGCTAGACTGTATGTACGATTCATGACAAAGTCATAAGAATTTTGTTGGATCACGAGGATTCACCTACTTTAAAGCTGCCATGGAAATTAGAGACTAGCTTAAAAAGTAGGAATGTGATTGCCAAACCCTTCATTATGATGCAATTTAGGCAAAGAAAGTATGCGTTAATACGTTGAATGTGCTAAGCATGTGAGCTACACAATAAACATAAATCATGGTATATAGTTGACCAAAGTAAATAGCATGATAAAGAGTTGTTCAAAGCCTAAGAAAACATGGAAGTGGTCAAAGCATAATATGATCATAATGGAAATTGGAAGAGGACATTAATTATAGATGATCAAATCATAAGCCATAAGAGAACATAAAATATGTGGGATAACGACCATATCTTACAATAAGATCATGTGTCTAATATATGGAATCCCAATATCCCCCAATACATTAGAAAAAGGGAATCTATCTGCACAACTAGACTTTCCCCCGCTAAAAGGGTATCATGAACATGTGATATATTTGGATCCACTAGCTGGTCATATTCGCAAAAATCCTATGATGGAACATAGTGATGGGATTAGAGATTACTACTAAGGACTCTTTGTGTAATATTCCAGGCATTTGAAGGTTAGAATATGATATTATAAGGTAAAACATTATAGAAATGGGCTCAGTGGATTTTTAGGTCAAGTGTATCACAGACTAAAATTTTGAAAATTTCCTTATTTAGAAAGGCTTGTGATAGGAGCATGTCATGAACCCACTCCAGGATAGGTCAAATTCCTCCTTGGCCCAAATCTCACTTCACTAAAAAATGTACTATGGTAAAATGTCACGGCATCGTGGACTTCCTCTACCCCTTTTGACTAATATTAGTTTTTAAGTTGGGGACACATTAGACTATTACCTACTTATTAGTTAATGAATCAGGATAATTTTAGGACTACAATTTTATACTATTAGCTAACCCCCTCCCCCCATCCCCAATCTTCCCTCATTCTTTATAATTCACTAATTACAAAAGTTCTCTCACTAAAAAGCTCTTAAATCCCCATTAAAAACAACAAGAAATCCTCCAAGTTCTCCATCAAAAAGATTCCTTCAAGTTTCTTTTAACTTCTTATCCAAGGTATATAAGTATGCATCAATGAAACCTTTTCTCCCATGGAGCCCTTTCAATTCTTAACTTTTTCATCCAATTTCAAGTATCTATGTTCATGGATCTAATTCCCACTCAATTATATGGATTATGATTTAAATTATGATTATAAACTACCCTAAAGTGTTCCATATACTCTCCTCGGGAGTATATAAGGATGTCATCAATAAACACCACAATGAACATCTCGAGGTAAGGCTTGAGCACCCTACTCATGAGGTCCATAAATATCGTTTGTGCATTAGTTAGGCCAAATGACATCACCACAAACTCAAAGTAACCATACTTAGTTTGGAAAGCCATCTTAGGGATTTCAGTTTCTCTCATCCTTAATTGGTGATAGCCAGATCTCAAATTTATTTTGGAGAAATGAATAGCCCCTTGCAATATGATGAACAAGTCTCTATCCTCAAGAGTGGATACTTATTCTTTATGGTCACCCTATTGAGTTGTTGATAGTCAATAAACATGCAAAGTGAGTTGTCCTTTTTCCTTACAAACAGGGGCACCAGATGGAGACCGACTAAATCTAGTGAAACCTTTCTCCAACAAATCCTTTAGTTGCTCTTCAACTCCTTCAACTCTGTGGGAGCCATTCTATAAGGAGGGATTGTGATTGGCTGAGTATCGGGCAAGAGGTATATACCAAAGTGTATCTCTCTTTAGAGAGTAACACTCGGTAACTCATTTGGGAAGACATCAAGGAACCCATTTACAACAAGGACTGACTCAAGGGAAGGAACTTCAGAAGAGACATCTTTGACCCTCACTAAATAGTAGATGCACCCTTTGAAAATCATTTTTTAGGCCTTTATGAAAGAAATGAACCAACCCCTATAAAAGTGTTACTACCCTCCCATGGCTCATTAAGGAATTGGAATTTGACCTTACGTGTTCTATAGTGAATGGAAGCATAAGATGCCTGCAACTAATCCATCCCAAGAATCACTTCAAAGTGTACCATGGAAAGCTCAACTAAGTCACATGGAATCACTTTACGCAATATAGAAATGGGGAAACTTTTATAGACTCTTCAGGCTGTGATGGAATAGCCTACATGGTTACTCATCACGTCAGGATAATGGGGGACTTTGGGACATGCATGATGCTTACAAGCAAGGAATAGGGTTACAAAAGACAAATTTGCTCCCGGATCTAAAAGTGCGTATGCATCATAATGAAAAACTCTTAACATACGAGTAACCACATTTGGAGCTATTTTGACCTCTTGGCGATCATGAAGAGCATAAAATCAGTTGGTCCTTTGGGCCCTTTGGACTTGACTGCTTTGGCCTTGGGGCCTTATGCCTCCACTTCTGCAACCCTTAGCATGGTGGCAGGCTTCCCACAAGTGAAGCAAGCATTTGACCTGGCTAGACATTCTCCTTTGCAAGGCCTCCCACACTTAGGGAAATTTGGACTTTAGGTCTTAGTAGCCACCTCTTTGTCTTTCTGGGGAGGAGGAGTATTTGTGGATGCTTGTCTATTTTTTTCCACCTTAAAATTTGTGACCACCACCTCTTTGGTGAGAGCAACTCCCACCTTCAACTTGAGCCCTCTTGGACTCCCTTGCTCTTTCACAAAGCGTCCCCTCTTCAATTTGCTCTGTGTATATCATCAAGCAGGAAATGACCATCTCTTTGACCAACATATCCATCTTGCATTCCTTTTATACTAAACTCAGAGACACCAGAAATAAATGTGCTCATTCGAGCCCTTGTGTCCGCGACCATAAATGGAGCATGCTTTGACAATTTGGTGAATTTGAGGGTATACTCCCTTACGCTCTTGGTCCCTTGCTTCAAGTTGATAAATTATTGGACCTTCGCCTCCCTAAGCTTAATGGGAAAGAACCAGACCAAAAAGATCTTAATTCCTCCCAACCAATAGGACCCGATTCTTGGCCTCTCTCATCGGCTCATTGCTCATACCAAATCTTGGTGACTCTTTTGAGTTGCTAAGCCACCAACTCGACTTTCTTCTTTGATGGGATACCTATCATCACCACTACCCGATAGTCCTCTTCAATGAACTCAATAGGGTCCTCATCTGTTTTTGACTCATGAAATTCCAGCGGGTTCATCTGCATAAAGTCACGTACTCTAGCGTCCAGGGTAGAAACTTGGGGAGGTAGCACTATATACTGGTTGGCCTGATTGGCCAAGCTTGGCCCAGTAGAGTGAACATAACTCTAAACTCTGCATGAGACACTCCATAATCCTGTTGGAGTGGAGGGCCTTGTTATTTTGGCGTGCCTTGTTAGTTGGGAGCTCTTCAGAGTGGCATAATCTAAAAACAAGCAAAAGCACATCATTATTAATGGAAAACCTTATTCAACTCTAAGGCATGACATGAATAGGAAAGAAGGGAAGACTTTTCTAAACTGTCTCATAGCTTCTCACTTAAGATAGTGGCGTGCTTTATAGCTTTGAATGAGACTCTATGCCACGGGGTATGTAGGGGCATCCGAGGAACATTTTAAAACCTCATTCTCTGATAACAAGTTTGTAACGACTCAATCTAGGGGCCTAGTCATCACATAGAATGAGATATCAAAGGCACCCCATCCAAGCAATCTTAAGCATCTTACACATTCATTGGTATTTAATGAAAATAATTTGCAGAAAAACTAGGGAAAGGGTCTAAGGGCCATTTTAATAATGAAGTGACGTTAAAAAATAGTGGAAAATAACTACAATCATTAGGTCTATAAGCATTCCAACTACATCATAGGCATATGGGACCGGTATTGGTCGATCTCCATCAAATAGAAAGAAATCCTAAACAATGCACTGTAGAAAGTAAATGCCTCAGAAGGGCTACAAGTACATCATCTCAAATTAAACTAAGATTCATGATAGGATAAAAATGTGGAGTCCCAAATTAAGGGCTCACCATGAATAATAAAGCTAGTCTTGGATGCTAAGTGCTAGCCATGGGACAGTGGAGGAGTGCATGTCCCTACTTGGTTAAATCATGCAGGCAAAATATGCGTTAATACTTTTGAATGTACTATCTATGTGAGATGCAATGCATGTATGGAATTGTAATTCCATCATTCACAAATATAACATATGCCTATACATAAGATAAAAGATACATAGAGTAAGCTTAGGCATGCACGAGGAATATGGCTCAAGATCAATATGAGAGAATGCATAAGGATGCACAGGTAGTGAAAACGTAACATAAGGTCATAAAGCTTGTGGGAATGGACCATATCCAATAATAAGACCATGTGAGCTACTACATGGAATTTAGTGTACTCCTTCTACTAGGAAAAGACCAAATACACTCCTTCCATTGGGAAAAGGGGAATCTACTTGCAAAGGTAGATATCTAAAACTTAATAACTTTGCAATTGCATCTTAGATAGCATTTGGGCTTATGTGAATTCAGTAACCTAGCCTACAAAGGCTCCTATAGTAGTACATAGTTGGGGAAATTGATATTTAGCTTTAAAGGGAGGTCATTCCTCAACTAATGGAACGAGTCCTAATCTCAAGTCCTTACGATCCCATGAAATTTTTAAAATATATTTTTAGAATCATAAGTAGCAATAATTAAGAGTAGCTCGAAACATAGGAACCACAAAGTAAGGATAGTCTTTTCATCTTGGGGACCTATCTGAAACGACCCCAAAAAGTGCCCGAAAATGTGCCTCGAAATGCCTAAAATTTTAAATTCCATATATCTCAAAATTCATGCATGATATCAAAAATCCGACTTCTTATTCTTGTTCAGGGGGTCAAAATTAGGGGAAGAAGGATCTAACCCCGATTTAAGAGAAAACGAATAGCAATTTTAATTTTCTAAAACTTATTTATCCAATGTCTGTCCGTGATGGTACCACGATGCACCTCCATCACGAACATGTGTTAATTCAGTCTCTGGGACAGGTCCGTGACATAGACGTGTAGTTTCGACAGAGTTATTTTTCTGTGCGGTCCAAGACTTTTGGGCCTTGGTCCTAAGTGTTCCCAAATGTGTTTTTACCTATGCTTAGCCATATTTTACCCTCATATCATCCTAAACAATCCCCAATATCCTCTTAAACACTTAGTCATATTTCTCACTCCCAAATTCAAGTCTTAAAACCCTCATCCGGAGCTAAGGATTTCCTTCAAGCTTCAAGTCTCCATTTTTAATCTTCATCAAGAGCTTCCTCAAACTAAGGTATGTAGGTTTTAGCCATTGGGTTCTTCAAGCCATGATGTCCTAATCTCCTTTTTACTCAATTTGCATGATTTAAAGTTGATTTTACAAATGGGCTTACTAGTATGAATATGTCTTTGAACTATGTTAAAGCTATGTAAAGTTGTGACTGTTTTACTATGTTTTGAGCTATAGATCTTGGATCTATTGTAAGGTTAGATGAGGGGTTTTGATGTTTATTCCAGGAGGGTGTTTCAAGGTGTTGTTTGATGGTTTTAAAATGGATTTTCTTGCATGATTTCATCTCTAAATTGCATGGTCTTGTACCCCTATTACACACCCGTCAAGTCTTTGATAAAATGTCCGGCTATGATTTCTTGAGGAATTGAAGGCTCAAAGCATGAGATATGATATGAATGATGTTACGATGATGAAATGAGCTTATGTATATGATGAATTCTACGTAAAGTATTGCATTAGACCATGCCTAATCCGGGGGGACTAAGCGCCCGGATAACCTAGATGGGGTTTCGTACTCATCAACCTAATGAGGGGTTTGTACTTTACAGCCAGGGTGATTGGGTGGCATCATCATCAACCTAGATGGAGGTTTGTACTCATCAACATAGTGTGGGGCTTGTACCTCACTATCTAAGTGATGGGGTGGCATCATCACCAACCTACCAAAGGGTTTATACTT
>JAPFFP010028642.1:0-15844 GCA_026153255.1 Solanum medicagineum | reverse complement strand
CCGTGCGCTGGTGCATGGGCGACCCATGGCTGGCAAAGCGGACAATATATGCACGTGTGGGTCCGGGCTGTTACATGATGATATTTTGATCTATTCTCATAGTGAGGAGGAACATGTGACTCATTTGAGGGTAGTGCTACAAAGATTGAGCGAAGAGAAGTTGTATGCTAAGTATGAGAAATATGAATTTTGGTTGAAAGAGGTTGACTTTCTAGGTCATGTGGTGTCAGGGGATGGTATTAAGGTGGATCCTATTTTGAATGTGATTAGAAATTGGCCTAGACCATTGACCCCATTGGACATTTGAAGCTTCTTGGGCTTAGCTGGTTACTACCGGAGGTTTGTGAATGGGTTGTCTTCTATTGCTTCTCCCATGACTAAGTTGAATCAAAAGAAGGCTAAGTTTATGTGGACCGATGAGTGTGAAAAGAGTTACCAAACCTTGAAGGATAAGCTTGGCTCTGCTCATATCTTGTCTTTATCAGAAGGGTTAGAAGTGTTTGCTATGTATTATGATGCCTCCCGAATTGGTTTGGGTTGTGTGTTGATGCGAAATAGTAAGGTAATAGCCTATTCTTGTAGGCAACTTAAGGTGCATGAAAAGAATTATCCTACTCATGATCTTGAATTGGCCGTCGTAGTTTTTTCTTTGAAAATTTGGTGTCATCATTTGTATGGGGTGCATATTGATGTGTTCACCGATCATAAGAGTCTCCAATATATGTTTACTCAAAAAGATCTCAACTTGGGACAAAGGAGGTGGTTAGAGCTTCTTAATAATTATGATATGAGTGTGCATTATCATCCTGGTAAGGCTAATGTTGTGGTGGATGCTCTAAGTAGGGTGTCTATGGGTAACTTAGCTCATGTTGATGATGCGGGCAATGAGGTGTCTAGGGAGGTTCATCGGTTAGCTAGATTGATGGTTAGGTTGACAGATGTTGATAATGGTGGTATTATGGTTGTTGATGGTTCAAAATCTTCCTTGGTTGATGAGGTAAAAAAAAAAGCAAGATCTTGAATCCTCTTTGTTAGAATTGAAGGCCTTGTTGAAAGAGGGCAAAGTGGAGGTTTCCTCCCAAAGGGGAGATGGTGCCCTTAGGTACCAAGGTAGGTTATGTGTGCCTTGTGTTGATGATTTGAGAAAAAGGATTCTCGATGAGGCTCATATTTCTTCCTATTTCATTCACTCTGATTCTACCAAGATGTATAGAGATTTGAGGGATGTGTTGTTATGGGGAGGTATGAAGAAAGACATTGCCGAATTTGTATTCGATTGTCATAGTTGCCAACAAGTAAAAGCTGAAAAGGCTGGGTAGCCTAACCCAAGACATAGATATTCCTACTTGGAAGTGGGAGGAAAGTAACATGGACTTTGTGGTTGGGTTGCCTAAGACCAGGAAGGGTTTTGATTCTATTTGGGTTGTGGTTGATAGGACGACAAAATCGGCTCATTTCCTACCACTTAAGACTACTTATGGGGCTGAAAACTAAAATTGTACATTCATGAGTTAGTGAGATTGCATAGGGTTCCATTTTCTATCATATCAGATTGGGGTGCTCAATTCACTTCATACTTTTGGAGGTCCTTCCAAAGAGGTCTTGGAACCAAGGTAAAGCTTAGTACGACTTTTCACCCTCAAACGGAGGGCCAAACTGAAAGAACTATCCCAAACTCTTGAGGATATGATTAGGGCTTGTATTTTGGAGTTTAAGGGTAGTTGGGACGATCATCTTCCATTGATTGAGTTTACTTATAACAATAGCTATCATTCTAGCATTGGTATGGCTCCTTTTGAGGCCCTCTATGGTAGATGTTATAGATCACCAGTTGGGTGGTTTGAAGTGGGAGAAATGGCTTTGTTGGGTCCGGATCTGGTTATGGAGGCTATGGAGAAGGTAAGGTTAATTAGAGAGAGGTTGAAAATAGCCCAAAGTCATCAAAAGTCCTATGCCGATGTGAGAAGGAGAGAGCTTGAATTTAAAGTTGGTGATTGGGTCTATTTGAAGGTGTCACCAATGAAGGGTGTGGTTCATTTTGGTAAGAAAGGTAAATTAAGTCCAAGACTTTTGGGTCCTTATAGGGTGTTTGAGGAGGATTTGTAAGGTGGCCTATGAGTTGGAATTGCCTAGTGAAATATATTTGGTTCATCCGGTGTTTCATGTGTTTATGTTGAAGAACTGTGTGGGTGATCCTAATGCTATTGTCCTATTGGTTATTTTGGGTGTTGTTGAGGACAACTTGACTTATGAAGAGGTTTTAGTAGAGATCTTGGATAGCCAAGTGAAAAGGCTAAGGAACAAGGATGTTGCTTCCGTTAAGGTCCTTTGGAGGAATCAACAAGTCGAAAGCGCTACATGGGAGGCCGAAGTGGACATCCAAGAGTGATATCCCTATCTTTTCCATTCTACTCAAGCCTAAGGTACTAACCCTAGGTCTTCTATGTGATTTCATGTCTCATGCATCAGCCCTATATGTCATATGCATGCATTCATATTTATGTTGACAAGTACATGGTGATTTTAACACTTATGTTGAGATTTTTGAAAATGGTGTCTAATTGTGTTGTTGCATTTTTGTTGGGGCTGATTTCTTCATGATTACTCTTCTTATATATGTTTCTTTGATATTTGGGGACGAATATTCCCAAGGGGGAGATATTGAAATAACCCCAAAAAGTGCCCGAAAATGTGTCTCGAAATTGTCCGGAATCGTAATTTCCATTTATCTTAAAATCCATGTGTGATATCAAAAACTCAACTTCATATTCTTGATCAGGAGGCCAAATTGAGTGGGGAGTGGGTCTAACCCCGATTTTAGAGCAAATGAATCACAATTTCAAAATCTAAAATTTTCCTTATCCACTATTGATCCGCGCCCTTGGCGCGACGCGGCCGGGGAGGGAACCACTGTTATTTTTTCATAATTTTGTTGAGTTGGTCCAAGGCCTTTAGGTCTTGGGCCTAACTCTTCCCATGTGTGAAAATACCTATACTTAGCCATATTTCACCTTCATATCATACAAGACATTCCCCAATACTTTCTGTAACACTTAGACAAATATTTCACCCCAAATTTCAAGTTCAAATACTCATCTGGATCTTAAGGGTTTTACTCAAGCTTCAAGCTTCCATATGCAATCTTCATCAAAAATTATCCAAAGCTAAGGTATATGGTTCTCAAACATTGGGTCCTTCCATCAATGGTGCCTAAGCTTCTTTTTTACATTAAATGCATCTTTCTAAGTTCATTTACTTATGGGTCTTACTTACTAAGAATTTGACTATGAACTATGTTGGGGTTTTGTGAAAATGTGATAGTTTAAGCATGTTTTGAGCTATGAATCTTGGATCCATCTTGAGATTTGATGAAGAGTTTTGATTTATGTTACATGGGGGTATTACCAAGTGTTGGTGGGTGGTCTTACATTAAGTTTTCTTGCACGATTTCACTCTTGAATTGCATGATTTTACACTAGCATTACACATCCATCAAGTGCTTGATAAAATGTCCGGTTAACGTATCTTGAGTTGCTGAAGGCCTAATGCTTGGGATATGATTTGTGACTTTATCATGATGAAAGGAGGTTATGTATGTGTTGATTCCATGAGAAGTGTCCATTGTGTTGTATGTTGAGTCCATGAGAAGTATCTATTATGTTATGAGTTGACCATAGCCAATTGAGGGGTGATGCCTCATTCACCTAAATAGGGGTGTTAAACCATCAACCAATTGAGGGGTTGATACCTAAATCATCTCGGATGGAGGTTGTAAGGCGTCAACAAATTAAGGGTTTAGTAACTTAATCATATCAGATGGGGTGGTAAGCCATCAACCAATTGAGGGGTTGGTACCTCAATCATCTCAGATGGAGGTGGTAAGCCATCAACTAATTGAGGGTTGGTACCTCAATCACCTTTGATGGGGGTGGTAAGCCGTCAACCTATTGAGGGATTGGTACCTCAATCATTACTAAGGGGTGGTCTACCTTAGATTCCAAGTACTAAGTTACTTGGTCTATGATGATGGTCTATTCCTATTAATGTAATATGTTCCATGTATAAGCATGTTTACTTCAAGTATCATTCATGCATGCCATATTGTTATATGTTCACCTATTGCCTAATTATGGATATTGATTATGATGCCTATCTATTGTTGTATTTCATCCTACATACTTATTACATTCAAACGTACTAATGCATACTTTATGACTATATGATGTTACCATGTAGGAATCGGAGCCCCACTTGATCCTCCTCCTCCTCCACGTGGCTGGTACGATATCTCTCAAGTAAGTTGGTGAGTCCTCAACTTCGAGGACATACTTCTCTTGATTTATGCTATGTATAGTCTCTCTTTTCTTTATGGTATGCTTTGACTATGTGGGTGAGTCCGATTGCTTATCTAGATGCACACTAAGTTCTATGTTTAGAGGTGCCGTTGGACAAGTTATGTAATGATATTATGAGTCTTGACTCTATGATGTTTTATGATATGAAAGATGTCTCTTAGCCCTATTTATCCCTACTTACTATTTTTTATTGGTATTTTATTGCTTCGGAGACCAAGGATATGTAATGATATGTTAAGAGGCTTGCTTGGGGTCCCTTTGGGTTCCCCATGCGCCGTCTCATATCTAGGCCCTAGGCTTGGATTGTGACCGCTAGCCCTATTAATGAGCCCCTACGACCCATGGTTTGAACCATGAGCACAAATAAGGCTCGTACTTAGGCCTACAACATTTCTAGTTCCACTTCTTCTGCACTTCCTAACTTCCTAACTTATGAGTCCATACAAATTGTGTGTTGGAGTTCAAAAGAAGTTGAGATGATCACCTACAACTTATTGATTTGCCTAAAACAACAACTATCAGTCAAGTATAGAGATGACACCATTTGAAGCTTTGTGTGGGAGAAGGTGTAGGTCCCCAGTGGATTGGTTTGAAGTAGGTGAGATGGAATTGATTGGTCTTAATTTGGTTTTGGATGTTATTGAAAAGGTGAGACTCATAAGGGAGAAGTTGAAATTGGATCAAAGTTGCCAAAATTCATATTCTAATTTCAAAAAGAGGGATCTTGAATTTGATGTGAGGGATTGGATGTATTTGAACATTTCATCCATGAAGGGTATAATGAAGTTTGGTAAAATTGGGAAGTTGAGCCATAGGTATATCGGGTACTATAAGATCTTGATGTAGATTGGCAAGGTGGTATGTGTGTTAGACCTACCATTGGACTTGGCTATGGTTCATCTAATGTTTCATGTGACCATGTTGAGAAGGTTCGTGGGTTTGATGCCCTAGATCTTAAGCTAAGATCCAAGTCATTTATCATAAGTTTATAGACTCAAATTGATGACTTCTAATGCGTTGGTATCAATCATTAGGTATTAAAAGTATATTACATGTGATTTGAGGTCATAAGGCATCTCTCACATCGAGCTAAGTCCAAAGGAATACCAATCGGCTAAGTTTTCATACGAGCTCGTATAAGCGTCAACATCAAATGAACATATCTATTAGAACATAATGAATTAGGTCACACACTACTTAATTTATTAAATATCTTTGAATTAGCTTTCCAATGCATCTGATTTTTTCTTATTCCGAGTTTGGAGTAAAAGGTTGTGACCATTTTACTGAAGCCTACCGAATCTGTCAATTTTGGTGACTCGCCAAATAATTCGGTGAGTAGCCGATTTTGATTGCCAAATCATCCTAAAAAGCTTCAAATTCTATTAAAAGTGTTATCAAAGGGTCCCATTTGGTGATCCGTCGAATGATTCTGCGATGGGCCTCCTGAACCGTCAATTTTGACGTTAGGACACATTGAAATATCATGTTTTTTTAAACTTTTAATGATATTTTTACTTTCTCAAAGGAGATTTTCAATACATTTAACCTAAATATTCCTTCCTAAGCCTATTTTCATGTCCAAATAACCTTTCCCTTCACTCGTTCCAAATTTCTCTTTAAAGGAAGAAGACCTAAATCTTCCATTGAAGAACAAGTTTCAATTCTTCCGAGCTTTTCATCAAATCTAAGATTTTCTTCAAATTTCTTCTTTATTTTGCTCTAAGGTATGCAAGTTTCTTCATCCATGGGTCATTCCACCCATGGAGGCCAAAACACTTTTAACCTAATTTTCAATTTCAAGGATTATTTTGTTATGAGTATTTCCTTTAGAAATTTCTATTTATTAATTTAAAATGCATGAAATGAGTTGATATTTATGGAACTTTTACATTGCTACATTGGGTTGATGATTTCTTAAATGGTCTTGTTAAATCTTTGCACAAATGCTATAGTACAGTCTAAATTATGAATATTATGTTCAAATTAGTATATATTGTTATCTAGTTACATGAGTTGATGGATTTTGGAAAATTCCCTCCCTTAATTGTCATGACCCAGGACCATGGCCTAGATGTGACACGAAAAATGGGGAATCCGAAGGAACCTCAAAAAAGCCTCAAATCACTCATAGCACATCCTTGATTTCATGGAAGATAATTGAACAACAAACATGTAGCACATAATTTCTAGGGGAAATGGAGCTTTGGATTTACGCTACGGGGATGTTTTGGAGAAGAGGATAAGCATGGATCATATAGCAAATAAATCTAAGGTGCGAGTAATCATAGCTCCTGTTATAGGGCAATTAGGGACTTAGGACTTTCATCTCTTCACCATCATCATACAACAAGCACATAAGGGAATGAGGACTAAGGGAAACCTCCAATAACTACATAACATGACAAGTCAAAATCAATCATACATAGCGATAACATATCCAACAACACCTCTAATCATGAATAGAACGGGGGCCAAGACATCTCCCAGGTTCACCCTCAAAAGATAGTATCCAAAAATAAATGAGTCTAAACAAGGTATGAAAGTAAGTGAAATTTTGTCCCCGGATGAGGAGGACTCACCAAGCAATCTTCAACCGGAACGTCTAGCCGTGTGGAGGAGAAGGATGGAAAGGAGCTTTGTTTCCTACATGGTGAGATCATCTACGCAAAAAGTATGAGTTAGTACTTGAAATGTACTAAGTATGTGGAGTGCAATGCACTAAGAAACATAAGCCACACTTAAACAATATGCATAATCGTAATTAACGACTGTAACCTCAATATGTCATTCATGCTCAATGTCATAGTTAAAATATGCATAATGAATTATCAAATCATGTGACATATCATACATAGATGGGAAGGGACCATAACCAACATGTAAGACCAAGCAATCTACTATTTGTAATCTCGATGTTTACTCCACACCGAACTAGGATTGGTCTACTTTGCCAGGGTAAACCAAACACTCACCTTACGGGAATACCACCCTTTTCATAAAGTGCCTCAAAATCACCTTATGGGAACACCACCTATTTGGTATACATATCTTATTAACCTTACAAGAACACCACCCATTTCGATATTTGATTCACACATGCTGTACGGGAACACCACCCATTTGGTCAATCATGCAACTTAAGCTATATGGATCCATTAGCTAATTCATAAACCTATGATGGAAACATTGGTTATCTACCAAGGTCCACTTAGTGCTAGGTCATAAATTCCAAGGAATACTTCAAATCATATTTATTATCATAATAGGCAAAGCATCATAATATCATCATAGTTCATAGAGTAGCTCATCAAAACCAAGCTTCATCATATCAAAGATAGGGCTTTATAACCTTTCAAAGATTTAACCATATCCTCATATTTCATATCATACATAATAGCCCTTCACAAATTCATATCATTCGTAAATCACATATCTTGCCATAAGGCCTTTGTCAACACAAGAAGCTTAGTACATAACTTAGTAAAACATGGTAGATATGTATATAAGCTCAAAATCATGCAAAATCTATATCTTTGCACATGAAGACAATAACAAAATCCCTTTTTCAAATTATGCAAAATGACCCACCATAACATAGTAAAACATGGTTTGGGCATCATTAAACCCTCATCTTAAATTGCATATTCCCTTGACTTATCATTTCATAATGTTATACAAAGACAAAATAGCATGATACATATCATGATATCATCATAAGTTTCTTCGTAATCATTTCATGAAAAAAAGTACATAAAGTTTTCATAAATACCCACAACTTAAAATAGATTTAGAGGAGGAATGGTTGAGCTTGTGGGAGGAAGGTTCCCACAATCAAAATCCACATACCTTGATGATTTAATGGACAAAAATTTAATTTTTGGAGCAAAGAATCCAAAACCCTAGCTTGGCCTTCTTACTTGAGCTCTTGGAGGAGGATTGCGAGAGTTTAGGGACTTGGGATATTCTGGAATGTAGGAGAATAAGTTGATTAGGGTTGTGTATACTGATAAGGGGTCCTTTGAGGAGTAAAATGACATAGTTTAGGCTTTAAATAATGAGGAATGTCAAAATATCCCTTTTACAATCTGGCCGGACAAGACCACGAGACTCTATTTATGGGATGTAGTCCGGTCTATGAGCTATAGAAAAGGTTTTGTTTGATGATTCCTTTGAACCTTTTAGAGATTTGTCTATGATCCTCAAATCCTTGATACGACTTACGACTCGTAAGTCTTTTACGAGCCGTCTGATAAGTCATAGGTCGTACGAGTTGTACAACAACTTATGCCTCGTAAGACCCTCGTAGAAGCTGACAGTCAAAAATTTCCAAAGCTTATTTTCTTGTCTTTTTTATATTTCTCATAGGTGGGATCTTACATTAAACTATTTTGGGCTTTTGAATCTCATTATGGGTTGATTGAATTATGATTCAGGAGATGATTTTCATTATGTTCTAACTAGGGTTTCTCAATGGTTATGGTGAGTTATTTTGAAATGATCTCAAATGGTTATATTTTACCCTAATTGTGCATGTTACCCTTGAATTTAATGATTTTCAGTCCTTATTCATGAACCCGCTATGTTTTAGGAACTGACCTCATATGATGAAGTATTTTATGTATGATGAAATAGTTTTATTATATGTATGCAAGTTCATGAATATTATGAATGATGAGGTCTATCAAGTATGTTATGAAACTAGTTGAAATCCTATGAAAGCTATGCATTATTATAAGCCTTTTTTTATGATGTTATGGTATTAAAGCTTATGCATGTCATGATTATGCTTATGTTTATGTGTTCCATGGGACTAGACTTATTGAAGTCAAGAATGAATGAATAATTGAAATGTGAGACTCCACCTAGATGATCATGAGATGATGATATGCCAGTAGTAGAGGCATAAAAAAGACTTAGGAGCTTTCCTTATGATGATGATTAATGTTCCAAATGCTTATGAGTTAGGTTGGTAGAATACTTCTCCATAATAGATGATTCAATGATTTATGCTTGTGATTATTCCATGAGAGTTACACTTAGCATCTAGTGGACTTTGGGATAAATGCGGATACTCCCCATAGCTAGGGAAAAAGGCCGTTAATAGAATCTTATCATGGATAAATGCGTTTACTCCCGATAGCTAGGGAAAGACACCATTAGTAGAATCTTATTGTTCCATATGCCACTATAGGAAATAAGGGTCATGCTAGTAGAGGTTGATTTCTAGACCACCCATTAATAGAGGTTTGCTTACTAGCTAGCTTTAGTGGATCCACTTAGGCGTCTTAGGAGGTCACCTTGGTAAGTGACTTCCCCTTCATATGGTGTAGGGGAAACATTGGGACTCTATGGTTTAGCTCACGTGATTTATGTCAGAAAGATTGTTGTCATATATGTTCACATTCCCCTCATGTCCCAAAGGTGTCCTCTTATGATAATTTAGGATGATTCCTTCTTATTACGTCCAAAAATGTTCACTACTATAGTATGTGCTTATAAAAATTCATATAAATTATAGTTTTTACAAATTCAAATGATTTTCTCACACATGTTTATGGTCTCTTGTTATTAAGAATGGTATATCTCATAAAGGTATATGGCATTCTCCTCTAGTATGCATGATGTTCTTCATTATGATCTCCAATGTCTCATTCGTGGTGAGATAGTCTTTTCTCTAAAAAGTAATGATTTGTCTTGCTAAAGGTATTACAATTATACTTATGCTTAACAACCTACATTCGTTATTATTCCAAGTTTAAGTGTTTTATCATGAATCATTTGCATGTATGTTCTTTAATTTCCACATGCCTTATATTTTGTTCCATTGCTTGAGAAATGATTTAAATGATCATATTGTTCACTAATTTATGACTTATACTTCATTGTATTGCATACCCGCATACTTGTACATTTAAAGGGCTAATGCATACTTTATGCTTATATAATTTAACCATGTAAGGACTGACGCTCCTCAATATCCTCCATGTGTCTACCATTGGATCATAAAAAGTTTTTTCTTCTGGTGAGTCTTGTAGATTGAGGGCAATGTCTATCTTCTATCTAGTTTGTTTATGTTATTACATTGATAGTCTTATTACTTTACTTTTAAGTGTGAGCCCAGGACATGTCTTGGCCCTCGTCTCATCGATGACGTAGAGGTATTGTTGGATAATATGTTGTGTATGACTCATGCGTCGCTTGTGTATTTATGGAGAGTTTCCCCTTGTTAGTTGATGTTGATGTCAAGTGGTGAATTCCCTTAGTCCCTACTCCCCATAGAGTGTGTCCCATGTGCCCTTTCTCTTAGTATTGTTTGATGAGATTGAGTGATAGAAGAATTCGTTACCCTTTTTTCCCATTACTTGCGTCCTAGGTCTTGAATCTCCTTACTGTTGTTAATGGATGCTTGAATTACATTTCTACAACCATGGATGTGCATAGGTATACTATGAGGCCTGTTCGAGGTACCCTTAGGTTCCCCATTTGCCATGTCACATCTAGGCCCTAGGCTTGGGTCATGACAAGCTTGGTATCAGAGCACTAGGTTTATAAATTGTCCTAAAAAATCAAATACACTGTGTCGAGCAGAGTCTTGTTCATGGTTGCGAATTGCGCCACAACTATGAATAGGAGGTTATGAGGTGTTTAAGAGTTATCTCACTTCTTTTATAATCTATATCTTGCATTAGCGTTGTCGTAAAACTTTCTTTATCTAATTGATTGTTCTTTTCTCTTTTCTACACAATGTCTCCAAGAAGAATGCTCAAGACCCTCAAGATGAAGGGTGACTCATTCAAAGTTTTTGAGCCATTTTGACTATGTTAGCACGAGCTATGACCGATCAAATTAACTAAGGTGCTAATGTTTCGAATACTTCCACCGTCGGCTTCTATAGTAAGGGAGTTTTCTAGGATGAGCCCTCCCGAGTTTTATGGTTCAAAGGTGGAGGAAGATGCTCAAGAGTTTGTGGATGAGTTCCACAAGGTGTTAGCCATTATAGAAGTGACTTCGGAGGAGAAGGCAGAGTTGCCAGCCTTCTAACTAAAAGGGGTTTCTCAAATATGGAACACTTAATGGAAAAGGGAGAGGAGTGAGAATTGGGGTCCTATTTCTTAGCGAGAGTTCAAAGATACATTCTTAGATCATTTCTTTCTCTTGGAGTTGGGGAAGGCCAAGATGCAAGAAGTTATCAATCTTAGTCAAGGGAAAATGATTGTGCGGGAGTATTCCTCAAGTTCACCCAACTCTCTAAATATGCACCATTATTGGTCGTTGATCCCTGTGCTAGAATGAGCAAATTAATGTTGAAATTATCTGACTTGCTTATCCAAGAATGTCGGACCACTATGCTAGTAAGCGAAATGGATATGTCAAGGCTTATGGCTTATATAGAGGAAATTAATGATAAGAAGATGAGAAAGAAAGCAAAAGAGTCTAAGAGGGCTCGTTTTGATGAGGGTTGATCATCATTTACTAAGGCTTTGGAGGCCAGGAGTAAGAAGGAAAGAAACCCCTATCCTACTAGTGATAAGTATGGTAAGATACATTTAGGAGAGTTCTTGGCAGGTCAAGAAGGTTGTTTTGAGTGTGGTACATTGGGGCATAAGAGAAGGGATTGCCTGGTGGCCACTAAGAAGGGAAGGGAGAGAGTAGAATGCTTTGCTTAGTATGTATATGTTTCTTTGAATATGGTGATGGTTGGTGCTAAATGGTTCATAGTTGTGGGGTGTTAAGTGATTTTTGGGTGTAAGTGGTTGTGTGGAGAAATTGGTAAAAAGTGGTGGTTTTCATGTTCATCCTCATGCATCATTTATTGTAGTCTTGACTTGTTGCTTATTGTGCATGTATGTTCATGGAGTAGGTTTTGATTGAAGTTTCATATGTAGTTATGTAAATATGTTATTTATGCAGTTAAAGTGATGTTCATTGCTAGAGACTTAGAAATTTTTCATGAAAATGATATTTGGCTTACATTATTGCATTCATGATTGTTTGTTAGATGTTATTCCACTCTATTTGTGCTAGCTCTATTCACATTCGAGGACGAATGTTCCCAAGGAGAAGATATTATGACGCCCTAGATCTTAAGCTAAGATTTGAGTTATTTATCGTACACGTATAGGCTCAACTTCATGACTACTAATGAGGTGGTAATAATTATTAGGTATTTAAAGTGTATTACATGTGATTTGGGGTTATACGACATCTCTTATATCGAGCCAAGTCCAAAGGATTCCAATAGGCTAAGTTTCGATATGACTTTGTATAAGGGTAAACTTCAAATGACCACATCTCTTAGTACATAATGAATTAGGAGACCCACTACCAACCCAATTAAAACTCTTTGAATTGGCTTTCTAACATATCCAATTTTGCAGTATTTCGAGTTCAGAAAAAAACGTTATAACCATTTTACTGAAGCCTAATAAATCTGTCAATTTCGCCGACTCGCCAAATAATTTGGCGAGAAGCTAATTTTGATCGCTAATCATCCCAATAAGCTTCATATTTTGTTAAAAGTGCAATCAAATGGGCCTATTTGGTGATCTATCGAATGGTTCTGCGATGGGACCTCTAAACCGCCAATTTTGACATGGGGACACATTGAAATGTCATTTTTTTTACTTTTGATGCTATTTTTACTTTCTGAAAGGGGTTCTCAACGTAAATACACCTTCTTAAGCCTATTTTCATGCCCAAATAATCTTCTCCTTCACTCATTCCAAATTTCTCTCTCAAGGAAGAAGACCCAAATCCTCCACTGAAGAACAACCTTCAATTTCTTCCAAGCTTTTCATCAAATCCAAGATTATCTTCAATTGTTTCTTTATTTTTCTCTAAGGTATGTGGGTTTCTTCATCCTTGGGTCATTCAACCCATGGAGTCCAAAATCTTTTTAACCCAATCCTTTATTTCAAAGATTATTTTATTATGAGTACTTTCTATTCTTAATTATATGCATGATTCATGTTAGAAATTGTTATTTATTGATTTAAAATGCATGAAATGATTAGTTGGTATTTGTGGACCTTTTACATTGCTACATTGGGTAGATGATTTATTGGTCTTCTTGAATCTTTACATAAATGTTATATTATGGTCTAAATTATGAATATTATGTTCGAATGAGTATGCATTATTATCTATTTACATGAGTTGATGGATTTTTGAAAAATGTCCTACCTTAAACTATTTTGGGTTTTTGAATCTCATTATGCTTTGTTTAAATTATGGTTTATGAGATGATTTTCATTATGTTCTAACTAGGGTTTCTCAATGGTTATGGTGAGTTGTTTTGAAATGATTTCAAATGATTATGTTTTACTCTAATTATGTATGTTACCTTGAATTTTATGATTTTAAGTCTTTATGCATGAACCCACTATGTTTTGGAAACTAAGCTCATATGATGAAGTATTTCATGTATGATGAAAAGGTTTTACTATATGTATGCAAGTTCATGAATATTATGAACAATGAGGTCTATCTAGTATGTTATGAAACTCATTGAAATCCTTTGAAAAATATGCATCATTGTAAAGCCTTCTTTATGATTTTATGTTATACAAGTTTATGCATGTCATGATTATACTCATTTTTATGTGTTACATGGGACTAGATTTTTCGAAGTCAAGAATGAACGAATCATTGAAATGTGAGTCCCCACCTAGCTGTGATTATGAGATGACTATAGGCCTCTAGTAGAGGCATAGACAAGACTTAGGATCTATCCTTATGATGATGATGAATGTTTCAAATGCTTATGGGATGGGTTAATAGAATACCTCTCCATACTATATGATTCTAGGATCCATGCTTATAATTATTCCATGAGAGTTATACTTAGCACCGAGTGGACTTTGGGATAAATACAGATACTCCCAACAGCTAGGGCAAGAGACCGTTGGTAGAATTCCATCTTCCCATAACTATGTGCCACATAGGAAATAGGGTCCATTGCTAGAAGAGGTTGATTTCTAAACCACCCTTTAGTAGAGATTTGCTTACTAGATATCTTTAGTGGATCCACTTAGGCGTCTTAGAAGGTCAACTTGGCAAGTGACTTCCCCCTTCTTGTGGTGTAGGAGAAACATCGAGACTCTATGATTTAGCGCACATGGTTTATGTTAGTTAAAGATTGCTCTCATATATGTTCATGTCCCCTCATGTCTCCACGATTTCTTTTTTATGATGATTTATGATGGTTCTTTCTTGTTACATCAAACGATGGCCACTACTGTGGTAGGTGTTTTTGAAAATTCATTTACTCAGCATTTTACAATTTCAAATAAGTTCCTCATATATATTTATGGTCCCTTGTTGTTAGTGATGATATTTCTCATAAAGTTATATGACATTCTCCTCTAATATGCATGATGTTCTTCATTAAGATCACCAATATCTCATTCATGGTAAGATGGTCCTTCCCCTAAAAAGTAATGCATTGTCTTCCTAAAGGTATTATAATTATACTTACGCTTAATGACCTACATTCCTTGTTATTCCAAGTTTAAGTGTTTTATCATGAAATCAACTAAGTGTATGTTCTTTACTTTCCACTTGCCTTATACTATGTTCCATGGCTTGAGAAATGATGTAAATGATCATATTGTTCACTAGCTTATATCTTATACTTCATTGTATTGCATACCTGCATACTAATACATTCAAAGAACTAACACATACTCTTTGCCTACATGATTTAACCATGTAGGGACCCGAGCTCCTCGATATCCTCTATATGGCTAGCATTGGATCATAGAATATTTTGCTTATGGTGAGTCCTTTAGTTTGAGGAAAATATCCATCTTCTATCTAGCTGGTTTATGTTATGACATTGATACTCATATCACTTTTGAGGGTGAGCTTGGGACATGTCTTAGACCCCATACCATTCATGACTTAGAGGCATTGTTGGACAATATGTTGTGTATGACTCATGTGTCGCTTATATATCTATGGAGCTTTTCCCTTAGTCCCTATCCAATGTATGTTGTTACTTGATGGTGACTGCAAGTGGTGAATTCCCTTAGTCCCTACTCCCCATAGAGTGTGTCTCATGTTCCCTTTCCCTTAGTACTCTTTGGTGAGATTGAATTGAAACGACCCCAAAGAGTGCCCAAAAATGTGCCTCAGAATGCCCAGAATTTTAATTTTTATATATCTCAAAATCCGTTCGTTATTTCGAAAATCGGACTTCATATTTGTGATCACGGGGTTCGAATTAGGTGAAAAGGGGTCTAATCCCGATTTAAGAACGAAAGATTAGCAATTATGATTTTCGAAAGTGCAATTTCTAGAGAGCAGTGCGCGCCGCTTCCATGATACGCACTAGTAAATTTCTGTGAATGTTTTTTTTAGTTCGTCCAAAATTTTCTAAGTGTTGGGCCTAAGTTTTTCCAAACGTGATTTTACCTATACTTAGCCAAATTTCACCCTCATATCATCCTAAACATTTCCCAATACTTACTCAAACACTTAGTCAC
>JAPFFP010028621.1:0-15845 GCA_026153255.1 Solanum medicagineum | reverse complement strand
GTGTATATATATATGTATATATATATATATATATATATATATATATATATATATATATATATATATATATATATATAATACATAGTTCTAATGGATGGGAAAGTAGGACTCACATTATGAGGATGTAATAGGGATTTGCATATAACACATAAGAACTAAGCGGAGGGTAAGTTTGACTCACTTTATGGGGGTAATATGGGAGTGAGGATCTTCCACATTTCTATATCATAACATAATCACATCATAATACTCATAATCAAATCAGAATAGCCATATCCAATAGATAGAAATAATAATAACCTCCAAACACTAACACATAACAAATATCCGTATTAGAGTCTGCAAGATATCTAACAATGCCTCTAGTTATAAGATAGGATAGGGTCCAAGACATATCCCAGGCTCACCCTCAAAGTAAATATCATAACAAAAGCACCATAGGTAGAAGGATGGTGGTTTCTCCTTGGAAGATAGGATTAACCATTAAAAGTATCTCAAGATCCGATCTAGCCATTAAACGGTGGATGAAGGTAATCTCCGGTCCCTACATGGATAGATCATGTAGGAAAAAAGTATGCATTAGTGATTTGAATGTACTAAGTATGAGGGTATGCGATGCACATGACTTATCAGACCTGCATTTAAAGTTAGATGACGAGGGCATATAATATAGAAAGAGGTATATATCCAAAGAAGAGTATATAACAATATGTCATGAAATGCATAAAGCTTATATAAAGAGGGGATGTGACCTCAACCGTCATATTAGACCAATAGAGATATTACTTGGAATCTCGATGTTATCCCCACACCTAAAAAGAGGTGGTCTACTTGCCAAAGGTAAACTATACTTCTCCTTACGGGCCTCCCATTTAAGACAAGTAAACTTCCTTATGAGGTCTCCCATTTCAGATAGAATTTTCACAATTTTATCATATTGTATCAATGTTATAACCGCACCTTACGGCTCTTCCATTTTTGTGAGGGTTACCATATACATATACCTGTGCTTGCACATATTTCAAGAGAAAGGGAGAGGACGCTTGGGGATATACCTGCACCTCCAATCTCATCGGTGCTAATTCATAATCCCAGAAGAATACATATACACATGTTTCAAAAGAGAGGAAAATCATTTCGAATCATTTCATTGCATTATCACGACCCAAGCCTAGGGCATAGACGTGACCGGCAAATGGGGAACCCGTAGGAACCCCAAACAAGCCTCATAGTATATCATTACACATCCTTGGGCGTGGAAGCAATTGAAATGACAATGAGAAATAAGCATAAACAAGGGAATTGGGACTAAGGGTAAACTTCCATATCATAACATCATGAAACAAGTGAGCCAAGGGTCATAGCATAGATACATAATATGTCCAACAACACCTCTACTACATAGATAAAAGTTGGGGCCACGACAAACAACTAGGCTCACCCTCATAGTCAATACATAAATATAGAAAAGATAGCTTTAGTACATAGCAAGACATCACAAGCAACGTCCTCGGAATCGAGGAGTCATCAACAAGCTTGAGAGACTATTGTACTAGCCACGTGGAGGAGGACGGTGATCAAGCGATGCACCGGTTCCTACATGGTGAGATCATATAGGCACAGAGTATGCATTAATACGTTTAAATGTACTAAGTATATGAGATGCAATGCAACAAGAGATAGGCATTATAAGCAAAATGCATAATCATAAGCAATGAATAACATACTAACAATATGACATGTATGAATGATGTTTGAAGTAAAACCATACTTACAATCCAAATCAACTTGTATAGTTCATAATACATAGTATGGGAAGAAATCTCAACCAACATAAAATAATACCACACGAACTACAACTAAGAACCCCGATGTCAACCACATATCGGAGAAAAGGAGGAAGTTACTTGCCAAGGTGAACCTCCTAATGCCTAAGTGGATCCACTAAGTGTTGCATGAACTGGGTACTCATCTCTAGTTCTTGGACTCGAGTACTCGCCTCAAGCCCCGACTCGGGTACTCGCCTCAAGCCAGGATTTGGGTACTCGCCTCAAGCCTTCATATTTAGGGTACTCGCCTCTTAGAAATTTGGGGACTCGCCTCTAATCCCTTCACCTATGATTGCACGTAGCTCAAGGACTTGAGGACTTGCCTCTAGTCCACTCGGTGCTAAGTCTAATCCCATAGATTATATAACATAATCATACTTTAATAACTTGCATTAAACATAGAGACATGGCACGAGAAACTCTCAACATCATTGACCTCAAATGGTGAGTCTAACTTCAATCATAAGAATGGGTCATCATCAACATTACCCTTTCAATAACATCAAAATCAAAGGCTCACAAAAGGCATAATCTTAAGAAAGGCATAAACATTTTCATGATTTAAACATATCTTTAGAAAGCTCATAATCATCATGGAGTCACTTGAATCATAACTCAACCAATAGATCATCAAAACTTAAAAAATCCTTAAAAAGGCATTTTATCAAACACTTGGTGGGTGTGTAATGCTAGGGTAAAACCATTCAATTCAAGAGTGTTATCATTTTATAAAATCCAATTTAAAAAAATCAATAGATACTTGGTAACACCCTCAAGAAATATACATCAAAACCCTTCATCAAATCTTACAATAGATCTTAGATTCATAGCCCAAAACATAGTAAAACAGTCACAATTTCATAAACCCCACAATTTCATAAACCCCAACATAGTGTGTAGTGAATTTCATAATAAATAAGACCTATGAGTAAATCCACTTTATATCATGCAGTTTTTATGAAAAGGAAGCTTGGGCAATATGGGTGGAAGGAACCCATGAAATGGAGTCATGAAGCCTGGTTAAATTCCTTAAGATCCGGAAGGGGTTTTGAGACTTGAATTTAGGAGATGAAATATTGGCTAAGTATTTGAATTAGTATTGGGGAATGTTTAAAATGATATGAGGGTGAAAAATGGCTAAGTATACGTACTTTCACGTTTGGGAACACTTAGGCCCAAGACCCAAAATCTTTGGACCGAAATAAAAATCACTGACAGTAAAATACATAGGTCCACGTCTAGTCCGCGATGTGGACCTTTCGTGAAGGCAAGATTTACACACAGCTGCATGTCGTGATACCATCGCGGATCAGTTCTGCAAATAAAAAATTATGAAAAATGAAATTGCTAATCATTGGTTCTTAAATCAGGGTTAGACCTATTTTTTCAGTCAATTTAACCCCCTGATCAAGATTACGAAGTCAGATTTCTGAAATAAATCATGAATTTTGAGATATATGGAAATTATTATTCCAGACACTTCTGAGGCGTATTTTCGGGCACTTTTTAGGGTCGTTACAATATCTCCCCCTTGGAAAAATTTGTCTCCAAATGTCAAAGAAATGTACAAGAGAAGAGTAATCACAACGAGACCAACCACAATAAGAATGCAACAACAAAATTAAAACACCATTTTAAAAATATCAACATAAGTGTAAAATCACCATGAACCTTTTCAGTGTAAACATGCATGCATGCAAACGAATTAGGGGCTAGAACATGAGACATGAAATCACAAAAAGGGTTTGACAGGATACCATACACTTGAATAGAATGAAAGAGGTATGGATATCACTTTTCTATGCCCGCTCCGGCTCCTCGGGAGGCACTATTGACTTGGCGACTCTTCCAATGGGCCTTGATGAACACTAAGTCCTCATCAATCAACTTCTTCATCCCTTCCATCCATTACCTCCACTGGGACCTTCTCCTAAGCCAACTTATCCTCTAGAACACCCATAGCCTCAAAGAGTTCTATGATACTAGAATCATCAACACATCCCCTCAACCCAAATGCATGAAAACCGGACAAACCATAACCATATCCCTAGGTAATTCCAATTGAGCAATCTTACAACCTTTTTCTACATCCTACAAGGGCTTATAATCCTAAACTCAATTGTCAACCTTAAACCCACCTAGTCCACTTGGTACCATGAACCACCATCTCCCCGTTGGGAGACAACCTCCACTCTACCATCTCTTCACCCAAAACTTCCATCCCTAGTAAGACGGAATCAAGTCTTTTCTTGATCTAGACCTCTCCAACCCTAGAATATATGGAACCTTCAAGAATACTACACCACCATGCTCAACTTCTTCCAACCTAATCCCCTAATCTAGCCAAATGATGGACCCCTCAAGTTACCTCTTACCACCATCATTCACACACTCTAGGCTACTTATAGCACCGACGAAAACATTGGCATTACTGGGGAAAAGTGATGCACACTCATGTCATGATCCTTAAAGTATTCCAACCATCTTCTTGTTATCCTTCGTCCACACCTATCATATTTAGCAAACAACCTCTTATCCCCAAGACTTACAACACTACCCCCAAATGATCCACAAGCTCTAAATAAATCACTGCTTCACCACTACAGTCCACCTCCAACAAGCTAAGGTATGGTTTTAAGATCCTATTCATGAAACCCATAAACATAGCCAGTGCATAAGTCAACCAAACAACTCCAACATTACTCAAATGCTCACCCCTAGTCCGGAAATACACTTAGGCATATCACCTATCCTCATCCTCACTTAGAGACAAAACCCGAAACAAAGATCAAGCTTAGAGAAGTGACTAACTTATTGTAGTTAACCAAATAAGCCAACCATCCTTAACCATCATATTACAACTTTACGGGTTCTACACTCATTGGAAACACGATATGCAAGTAGCCAAACCACCTCAAAATCTCCAATCCAACAAACTAAGTCTAACCAAAATCACAAGACAAGACCCTACGCAATAAGAACATAGGGCAACCCTTATAGAGCAATTGGACCTTAAAACAAGAATGGACCTACCTCATTTGCTAACACTTGACAACCTCTCACTCAAAGACGGGTTCATAGGGAGTCAGATTCTATCTCTATGAGTTCTACTATTTATGGGGACATAATATGCATGCAACTAATCCCTTCCAAGCATGACATCAATTATACAACATCAACTCCAACAAGTCACAACGCAAGACCTAAGGCAATATGAGCACGAAACAACACGTATGTTCATTCTTAGCAACAATATATTCAACAAGATGTAGACAATAATGGTTCACAAAACAACTTGGGGCACACAAGAGTACCATAAGCAACTAAAAGAGGAATAATGCAAGGTATAGAGGAACCCGGATCAATCAATATCAAAACCTTCAACTTACCTACGAAGCACCAAGCCAAGTCTAGTGACCCCTAGAGGGGTATGGTTGACATAGTCGATGATCATCCTCACAATCTTTAGGGACCCATGGATAATACCTCATCTTATGATCCATTCCACTATATCCAAAACACACACCTGAACCGGCTAAGAAATCTCCCAAGTAGTACCTTCCATATTATCATATTTAAGAGGAGCTTGCCCACAAATATGATCACCTTGATAATTGGGGTTGGCCACCCCATACTTGGCAACCCTATTGTTTGGAGCATCGCCGTACTCTTGACCTCAAATGCAACCATCAAATCGAGCTATCTTGGACCTCTCACTTCTCCTCTTTTTAAGCTTCTCCACCTCAATTTGTTTAACATAATTCATAAGGCGGGAAAAATCCATATCACTAATCAACATAGCAGACCAGCTCTCCTTACTCACCAAGTCGAATACTTCCATCACGAATTTACTTATCCTAAACCTTGGATCAGCCACCAATTGGGGGGCATATTTTGAGAGTTGATTGAACTCGAGGGAATACTCCCTCACACTCAAAGATCCTTGTTCATGTTCATGAACTCCACCAATTTAGCTTCCCTAAGCTCAAGAGGAAAGAATCGATTAAGAAAAGCCGTCTTGAACTCCTCTCGTAGAACCACATTGTCAACACCCTTATCTTCAGTCCATTGACTAAACCATATTTGTGCTACCCCTTTGAGTTGGTAAGATGTCAACTCCGCCTTTTCCTCCGATTTAACAGCCATGATAGCCAATACCTTGTAAACCTCACAAATTAACTCTGGAAGGTCCTCGTCTACCTTAGATGCATAGAATTTTGGTGGATTCATGCTCATAAAGTCCCTTACTCGAGATGCCATGGTATGAGAATAAGAGGCTTGGGCCCCTTTGTTGGCTTGATTAGCCATAACTTGAGCTAACATTGTAAGTGCATCCCAGAATTCTCCATAAGTCGGTTGTTAATCGGGAGAGCGGGCTCTTCTTTCTCTTGTGTTAGGCATGATCTAGCATAGCAAAGAACAACTATTAGGGGGAAAAACTTACTTTAACTCTATAGCATGGCTTAGAACCTGAAGGAGGGAAACATTCCCTAAAATGTCTCACAGCCTCCTATTCATAGTTGTGGTGCACAACATAACCATGAATAAGATTCTAACCAATGTTGTGTGTTGGACTTCGAGGATCCAACAACCAAGTCTTCTTATACCATCTTTGTCACGACCCAAGCCTAGGGCCTAGACATGACGGCCAAATCGGGAACCCAAAGGAACCCCAAACAAGCCTTATAGCATATCATTACACATCCTTAGTCATGGAAACAATTGAAATGACAATGAGGGATAAGCATATAAAAGGGAATTGGACTAAGGGTAAACTTCCATATCATAACATCAGGAAACAAGAGAGTCAAGGCTTATAGCATAGATACATAGCATGTCCAACAACACCTCTACTACATAGATAAGAGTGGGGGCATGACAAACAACCGAGATCACCGTCATAGTCAATATATAAATAAAGGAAAGATAGCTTTAGTACATAACAAGACATCATAAGAAATGTCCCCGAAATAGAGGACTCACTAACAATCTTGAGAGACAATCGTACTAACCACGTGGAGGAGGAGGATGATCAAGCGGTGCTATAGTTCCTTCATGGTGACATCATGTTGGCATAGAGTATGCGTTAGTACGTTTGAATGTACTAAGTATGTGGGATGCAATGCAACAAGAGATAGACATCATAAGCAAAATTCATAATCATAAGCAATGAATAACATACTAACAATATGACATGTATGAATGATGTTTGAACAAAACCATACTTACAATCCAAAATAACTTGTAAAGTTTATAATACATAGTGTGGGAAGAAACCTCAACTGACATAAAATAAGGCCAAGCGAGCTACAACTCAAAATCACGATGTTAACCCCACATCGAAGGAAAGGAGGTAGTTACTTGCCAATGTGAACCTCCTAATGCCTAAGTGGATCCACTGATCCTTATGTGAATCGGGCATTCGCCTTTAGTTGTTGGACTCGGGTACCCGCCTCAAGCCCGATCTCGGATACTCGCCTCAAGCCCTCATATTTAGGGTACTCGCCTTTTAGAGATTTTATGACCCGCCTCTAATCCCTTCACCTACTGTACCACGTAGTTGTAGGACTTGGGGACTCGCCTCTAGTCCACTTGGTGCTAAGTCTAATCCCACAAAATATATAAGATAATCATACTTTAAATAAACATAGATGCATGGCATGAGTAGCTCTCAACATCATTGACCTAAAATGGTGAGCCTAACTTCAATCATAAGAATGGATCATCATCAACAATAAATACCCTTTCAATAACATCAACATCAAAGGCACACAAGAGGCATAATCTTAAGAAAGGGGCTTCAACATGATCAACATTTTCATGATTTAAGCACATCTTTAAGAAAGCTCATAATCATCATGGAGTCACTTGAATCATAACTCAACCAATAGAACATCAAAACTTAAAGAATCCTTAAAAAGGCATTTTATCAAACATTTAGTGGGTGTATAATGCTAGGGTAAAATCATGCAATTCAAGAGTGTTATCCTTTTATAAAATACAATTTAAGAAAATCAGTAGATACTTGGTAACACCCTCAAGAAATATACATCAAAACCTTTCATCAAATCTCACAATAGATCTTAGATTCACAGCCTAAAACATAGTAAAGCAGTCACAATTTCATAAACCCCAACATAGTGTGCAGTGAATTTCATAATAAATAAGATTCATGAGTAAATCCACTTTATATCATGCAGTTTATATGAAAAGGAAGCTTCGGAAACATGTGTGAAAGGAATCCATGAAAAAAACCCACATACCTTAGCTTGGAGATGAATTTGATGAAGATTGGAAATTGAGACATGAAGCCTGGGTGATTTCCTTAAGATCCAGAGGGGGTTTGGAGACTTAAATTTAGGAGATGAAATATTGGCTAAGTGTTTGAATTAGTATTGGGAAATGTTTAGAATGATATGAGGGTGAAAAATGGCTAAGTATAGGTACTTTCACGTTTGGGAACACTTAGGCCCAAGAACTAAAAGCCTTTGACCGAGATAAAAATCACAGGCAGTAAAATACATAGGTCCATGTCTGGTCCATGATGCGGACCTATTGTGAAGGCAAGATTTACCCAGGTCCACAATGATTGTACATCGTGGATCAATTTGTGTAACAAAAAATTATGAAAAATGAAATTGATAATCATTTGCTCTTAAATTGGGGTTAGACCCATTTCCAACTCAATTTGACCCCCTGATCAAGAATACTAAGTTAGATTTCCAAAATAAATCCCGAATTTTGAGATATATGGAAATTATGATTTTAGGAACTTCGGAGACACATTTTTGGGCAGTTTTTGGGGTCGTTACATGCATACTTGGTCCTAAAAGCCAAACATTATTCATAATTGTTCATACTTTGGCTCAAAATCCAAATCACATTTCATATCATACTTTTCATGCATAGGAATAGCTAATTCAAAATTTCCAATGAGGTTTAAACACCGAATATGCTCAAAGAGCCAATATCATACACATTTATGTTATCATACTCTTGTCATAACAATATGAGTGATCATAACTCACTAATTTATTTTCATAAAAATATTTGTGCTTAACCCACCAATTCATTTACGTCAAAATCCAATGCTCATGTATGCATATGTCATGAATGATATGTGAATAGCAAGGAGCAGTAGAGATTTAGTCTTAAATCAACAATTCAATATGAAATTCATGTAAATCCATATATAATATCCACATTCAAATCACAATTTAAATTACCCATGCTTAGATAAAACTTTAAAGGGACAATGCATATTAAAATCTTCATAATATTCATGCAATTCAACATATTAGGTCTTAAATCACTTTAAAATCAATAATAAAACATAGCTCATATCTTAATTGAATCAAATAAACAATAATCTTAAAAATCCATAATTAAAGTAAGCTTAAATTCTATAAATCAAGTGTAAAAGAGTTGGGTCTTCATCGCTGAAAGTGACCATGAATCAAACCTACATGCCTAAGCTAACCAAGAAGAAATTTAATGAAGAAGAAGACCCTTTTCTTGAATCCCAAGCTAATTCTTCACTAGAGTCTTTGAGAGTAGTTCTTAATAGAGTAAAATATAATTCTACGTGTAAGAGTGAATTTGAATAAGGGAAGAAGAGCGTAGGACAATTTAATGTCTTAGGATAGCATAGAAGGTCACAAAAGTCCTTTAGGAGAAGCCATTATTATGAAAACACCATTAGTGAATCATGTAGAACAACGTTGCCAGGTTTCTCGTATGGAGGGTATACAACCCGTATGATGGTATACAGACCATATGCCTTTTTCGTGATCTGATACTTAAAAAAATTTCCACTGATTAAGGTCCAAGATGGTAATTCTATACTTAGAAAAATTGCATGCCAACAACCATATGGAGGGCTTCACGGCCTACGAGAGGTGACACGCTCCCGTGAAGCTTCTCTTAGAAAATTCTTCATCAACAAAGTTTCGACATGGTGTTTCTAATACATAGAAAATTTTTGCTTCAACAACTATATGGAAGGCTTCACAGATCATAAAGGGGTATACGATCTGTGAGAGGTCCATGTGTCAAGTGTCTTGAACAAAATGTGGATTTTCCAGTGCAAGGCCCTCCACATGGTCCACTACACAGCTTGTGAAGCGTCACATGGATCGTGTGGGGTTTATATGAGGTGTGCATTGCTCTTAAACCTCCACACTAATGGCAACACTCTAACACAAGGCCAAGGGCCATCTGAAGGTACCTTCACACGGCCCGTGGTGAGCCACACGACCTTTGGAGGTTTCCATGAAGTGTCACCTTGGTCAAAAACTTTTTGGAACAAATTTTGAAGCACCATCAAGGTCATACAATGGTTCCTTATAGATTCATCCTAGAAAAGTCCCTTATTATTAAAGCCAGTGAGAGCATTCAGAAGATTAGAACCTTGATTGACTTGATTGGATAAATCTTTTTCCATCGTAGTGAAAGTGGCTCTAAACTCCACATGAGTCACTCCTTCATCTTGAGGGTCTTGAGGCATTCTTCTTGGCAGAATTTTCTTGAAAAGCACAAAGGATAACCCATTAGATAAAGGAGGTCTTACTATAACTCTAAGGCACGACATAGATCATGAAAGAACTGAGACAATTCCTAAACACCTCATAGCCTCCTATTCATAGATATGGTGCACTTCAAACCGATGAATACCACTCTATTCGATGCGGTATGTTGGATTTGCAAGGAGCATTTATAAACTTTATGCTCTGATACCAAGTTTGTCATGACCCAAGCTTAGGGCCTAAGTGCAACATGGAGAATGGGGAACTAGAAGGAATATCAAAAAAGCTTCATAGCATACATAAGAACATCCTTGGTTGCAAAAATGTAAATCAAGCATTATTCAATTTAAAGTACAGGCAATTGGGGCTTTGAACTCAAGCTAGAGGGAAAAGGAGAAAGAAACATCCATTCTTCAACCACAACAAAAGACAAAGGGAAGGGATTATAAGACTCAATCTATGGGGAAGTAGGGGCTTAGGATAATAATCACTTGCCATCAACAACAACCCAAGCATCATATAAAAGGGATATGGATGAAGGATAATCTTATATAGAAGCATAAACATCACTACACAACATGATTATCCAACAATACCTCTAAGTCATAGATAGAACAGGGGCCAAGACATGTCCCGAGCTTACCCTCAGAGGTAAAGCAACAAGAGTATTGAAGTCATAACATAAACAAGCTATATAGAAGACGGATATTGCCCTATAACTAGAGGACTCACCATAAACAAAACCGACGATGATCCAAAAGTAGCTACGTGAAGATATCAGGGAGTGTCGGTCCCTATGTGGTGAAATCATGTAGGCATAGAATAAGCGTTAGTACTTTGAATGTACTAGTATCTTGTCATGCAACACACAAAGCGTAAGTCATAATCTAGTGACAACAAAATCATTTGAAACATTTCTCAGGCCATGAAAAAAAAGATTATACATGTGGAAAGTAAGCAATGTAGACTTAATTGATTTTATGATAAAACACTTAAACTTGGAATAATAAGGAACATAAGTTATATATGTAAGTAGAATAGTAAAACCTTTTAGGAACAACAATGCATTTACTTTAAGGGAAGAACAATCTTATTATGAATAGGACATTAGTTATCATAATGAAAAACACGTTGCATACGAGAAAAGAATTTTATATTGAAACAACCACAAAAGGTGCCCAAAAATGTGCCTCGAAAGTGCCCAGAATCATAAGTTTCACATACCTCAAAATCTGTGCATGATATCAAAAATCTGACTTCATATTCTTTATCATTGGGCAAAATTGAGTGGGTAATGGGTCTAACCCTAATTTAGAGCAAAAGAATCACAATTTTAATTTTCTAAAATTCCCTTATCCAGTGTTGATCCATACCCCTGGCGTGACATGGCTGGGTTGCGGACCATTGGTACTTTTGCCCAGTTTTGTTGAGTCGGTGCAAGGCCTTTGGGTCTTGGGCCTAAGTCTTTCTATGCATGAAAGTACCTATACTTAGCCATATTTCACCTTAAAATCATACAAGACATTCCCCAATACTCTCTCAAACACTTAGATAAATATTTCACCCCATCTTAAGGATTTAACTCAAGATTCAAGTCTTCATTTTCAATCTTCATAAAAAATTCTCCAAAGTCAAGGTATGGGTGGTTCGACTATTGGGGTCCTTTCCCCCATGGTGCCCAAGCTTCCTTTTCACCTAAATCTCATATTTCTAAGTTGATTTAATTATGGGTCTTACTTACTATGAATTTGACTATGAAGTATGTTGGGGTTTTATAAAAGTGTGACTGTTTAATCATGTTTTGAGCTATGAATGTTGGATCTATCTTGAGATTTGATGAAGGGTTTTGATGTGTATTGCATAATGGTATTACCAAATATTGGTGTATGGTTTTATATTGGATTTTCTTGAATGATTTCACTCTTTAATTGCATGGTTTTACACTAGCATTACGCACCTGCCAAATGTTTGATCAAATGCCCGGTTACAGATTATTGAGTTGTTGAAGTTCTAAAGCATGGATTACGATTCGAATGACTTTATGATGATGAAAGTAATTTATATATGTGACATTTTTCTCTATAGTTTGTGAGTTGAACAAGCCTCATTCGGGGGGGGGGGTTGCAGGCCTAGGTAACAACATTGAGGGGTTTGTGCCTCGATTGCCTCGCCCGGGAGGTAGTAGGCCCGTGCTACAATGATTGGGGGGGTATGTACCTTAATAACCACATTGAGGGGTTTGTACCTTGATTTCCTCTCTTGGGAGGTAGTAGGCTCATGCTATCATCTTTGGGGATATGTACCTCAATAACCACGTTGAAGGATTTGTACCTCAATCGCCTCTGCAAGGAGGTGGTAGGCCTTTGATGTTCTATATTGATGGTCACTTCTTACACACGTATTATGTTCTATCTATGCATGATTTACTGTAAGTATCATCCATGCATGTCATATTGCTATAGGCTTATCCATTTCTATGTTTATGCATTTCGATTATGGTTCTTATCTCTTGTTTTGCGTTGCATCCTACATACTTAGTACATACAAATGTATAAACGTATACTCTATGCCTATATGATGTTAACATATAGAAACTAGAGCCCTGCTTCTTCAAGCTTCAAGAGCGTGACTCTTCTTTATACACAATTTGAAGTCTACTTTTCCACAAGGCATGCAAGCGAGGAGGGCTAGCCTATGTGGCATACCTTTCATCCGCTACTTTCTTCTCTTATGGGGACCGCAGCAGTTCTCTTATATACGTATATACGCTATATGTGGCTGCTTCAAGTAACCGAAGGGAGAATCCTTTTTTCTTTAGGCAAGGGAACTGATTGCAGAAAGTCCCGGTTTTAATTGAGCAGGCGGTCAAGCCGAAGCTTCGAAAGCGTGAAGCCGTGGAGAATGGAGCAATAAGTCCATCCGATAGTGGGTGGCTTTTTTGTTGGGCAGAGGTATACTCTCTTAGGCTACTTGGGGAGTCTTCAACTCTGAGGATGATGTCTTCTGCTCTTAGGCTATGTTAAGATTCTCTTTTCTTTTTTTGTATTCTTTGACTATGAGGGTGAGCCTGGTAGCTTTTCTTGGAACCCATTATGTTCTACGTGTAGAGGTGTTGTTGGACAACTTATGTAATGATGCTATGAGATTGACTCTCTCTTGACTCTTTAATGTTTTATGATATGTTCCCTTAGTCCCTTATCATTGCTTTATACTCTTGTTGTTTTATTACTTTCGTGACCAATGATGTGTAATGATATGTTAAGAGGCTTGCTTGGGGTCCTTTCGGGTCCCCATGCACTGTGTCACGTCTAGGACCTAGCTTGGGTTGTGACAAACTTGGTATCGGAGCACTAAGTTGTTAATGGTCCTCGGCATCCAATACACTACATTGATTAGAGCCTTATTCATGGTTGTGTTGTGCACCGCAACTATGACTAAGATGCTATGAGATGTTTTAGGAAATGTTTGCTTCTTCTTGATCTATGTCATGCTACAGAAGTTAATATAAGTTTTCCCCCCTAATGATTGCTCTTTGCTATGCTAGATAATGCCTAACATAAGCGGACGAAAAGCCTGCACACCTGAGGAACAACTGGCTAATGGTGAGCTCCAAGATGCTCTCACTTTGCTAGCTCAAGTTGTGGCTAATCAAGCCAACCAAGGGGCCCAAACCTCTCATGGTCCTACTCCAGCATATCAGGTGAGGGACTTTATGAGGATGAACCCACTGGAGCTCAATGGGTCTAAGGTGGATAAGGACCCTCAAGAATTTATTGATGAGGCATACAAAGTGTTGGCTATCATAGGTGCGAGGTTGGAAGAGAAGGCAGAGTTGGCGGCTTATGAACTCAAGGGCGTGGCCCAAATATGGTACACTCAATGGAAAGAGGAAAAGGGGAACAACAATGTGGTTCCATGAGAGGAATTTAAGGCGACTTTCCTCAATCGGTTCTTTCCTATTGAGCTAAGGGAGGCCAAAATGGTGGAGTTCATGAATTTGAAGCAAGGATCCATGAGTGTGAGGGAGTATGCTGTAACACCTCACATTTTACATGTACTAATGCTATGTAGATGAATTATATTATGGTTTGTCAAATTAGCGTCAATTCTTGAAAGTGCTTGAATCTCGTGTTAATGGGTGATATGTGATTCTAAATGCTTAAGAGGGTTGATGGTATATATGTGTTGGTGTTAAATTAAGGATATATCAACCATAAACTAAGTAAATAATTGAGGTTATTGTATGACTTAATAATTTAGTAGGAGTCACCTACTTATAATTGATAGCCAAATGGAGACGAGGCTCGACACCGAATTTGTTCAAGTTCGATTATGAATAAATTCCTTATTAAGGTTGTAACTTTGGGCCATGTTTTAGTATCATAAATGGACCTTATTTTCAGACCAAGAAGAATTTAAAAACTTCCTAAGTACTCTACAAACAACTTGGTCATTTGGACCCAAAACCAACTAAGAAGAGAGCTGGAAATTGGCAGCATAGGTCCGTCATATTTGAGACTCAATTAAGCCAAATTTTGGAGGATAAGATGCTGCAATAATAGACCATTAATAGGTGTCATTATCAGGTCAAAAGTGGAAGAAAAGTTGGCCAATTTGATATTTAAAAATGGGCTAAGTGCAGCACTAAATCATTCCACTAGGAAATAAAGTTTCAGCTTTCTTAAAAGTTTTGTCTTCTCTATATTTCACTTCACCAAGCTGCAAACTCAATTGTCTAAGGCTTTTGAAGGGAATTCAGAACATATAAGGCAAATATAAGCAATTATAGTTGTGTATTTAGTATGATTTATTCATGAAAAACAACAAGTACATGATAGAATCTTTACTGGAAATTTGCCGGAAATTTTGGACAGCTTGTGTCCAGAAAGTTGCTGCACACTTGCCTTTTATTTTAGTGACTTCAAAGTGGGTTATGGGCTTTATTATGAAGGAAACTTGATGTTCTTAACATGTTTTATGTTATAGATATTGCTAGTATGGTTTCTTCATGAAAAAAAGAAGTATATTCTATTATGTTATGCTGGAAATTCTGGAAAGCATGTGTCCTAAGTATGGCTATGAATGTTTCTTGTTGTTCAAGAGGATTTTCCCTTGATTGGTTGGACAAATTATGAATTAAGACTTATGTTCTAACAATATAGAGGTTGTTAGTCATAAATATAAGCTGATGCACCACTTTTACAGTCCACAAAGGTGAGTTGTTGTACAACATAATAGTTTCACTTTTAAAAGAAACTTGGAAGCTGAAAATTATAATATTTTGTTCCACGACCATAACCTATTTTTGGACTGTTTTTGGACTATATTAAGACTGGTTTTATGTGGTAAAAGTGTTGGGAACAATTTAAGAAAAGTTAAAACAAGTTTGGGATTGTTGGAGTCGAAGCATGGTAAAAGGATGTAACGTTATGCCGCTTGTTTGTGTGTTGTGAAGAATTATTATTTGTTGTACCTTGTGGGCTGTTTTAGG
>JAPFFP010028610.1:0-15847 GCA_026153255.1 Solanum medicagineum | reverse complement strand
ATTAGCTCCCTCAATATGGCTTAGAGACCATTCTTTTGCTCGTGGCTAACTCCCTGATTAAATAGGTGTTTTTGTTCTCCAGAGTTAGCCATGTTAAATGTGTATGTAATCTGCATCCTCTTGATGCCTTTCTAATACAACATCTTACTTCATCAAAAAAAAGAAAATCCATCCACTTCTCTCCACAACCCAGAAAGAAAAGGGAAAAAAATCTTCTCTGTGAGCTAAAAAGATGGAGATTTGTTGCTTTACCACCCACACAAGAGCATCTCTCTATTATGAGCATATTCTACAACTTTACCATATATGAGTATATTGTGCATCAGACAACCCAAAACAATTTGTTTATTTCTAATCCAATCAGTTCAAGTATTCCAACTGCCCATCAGAAAGGCATAAAAGGGTAACCAAGTATAGAATTACTCGAAAATGTAAAAGTTTATAACCATTGTGGATCAGAAGTGTCCATAGCAAAATCTATTATTGTAGGCTTCTGAGATTGAAGTCCATTATCCAAAGATTAGAAAGACGAAGATAAAAGAAGAATTAAACCTGCAGAATCACACTGGCGAGCTACAGCAAACTTGACCAAGTAGTTTTTTTCCAATAAAAGTTATAGATTGGTAAATTATTCCTTCTTGGTTAAAAGTTTTTCAAATCAACCAAGATGACCTTTGAGCTTTGACTTAGAGTTTGTGAACGTAGAGTAACTAACACCATTGAAACCAAAGCAAGAGAAGAAAATAATTGAACTAGTGATTTTCTACACAAATTAAAAAGTGCTTAGTAAATATCCCCTATTATGGGCATAGTATTTAAGAAGTCATTTGTAACAGTGAAATAAAAATAAGAAAGCAAAGGTTGAAATTTAGCTTGGCAGAGAAAACCACATTGAAATTGAACAATCATGAATGAACTCAAATCCTTCAAAAGCGCAAAACCATAAAGAAATATATCGTGTCAAACATTTTCGGATGTTCAACAATGAATAGAAGGCCATATAAATTGGGAAAAACATACCCAGAATTAAGACATAGTGAAAAGCAAGAAGGAAGACATAAAAGGGGAATCTCAGTGGCACAATTGATGTGACTAACTAAACTTTCACCTTCTTGTCACCCAAGTGTGTGTCATGAGGTTTTCAGGCTCAAATCCCAACAAAAACAAGAACACTAAGCGATTCTTCACATTTGTCCTAGCCTTAATAGACAGAGTTACCTAGTAGTACTATCAGTGAAAATAGTCAATGGGGCAAAAACTAGCCCAAACACCACAGTCATTAACCCCAAAAAAAAAAAACTTTCACCTTGCTTTGTTGGTGGTGATTCAATCCCCTATCTTGTAGTAGCCTCCTCCTCCATTACCCCTTCCCCTTCCCCTTCCCCCAATTTTTCTTTTTTCCTTTTTGACAAAAAACAGAAGGAATGTCCCCTGAAAACAGCCTCTCTACTTTTGTGGTAGTGATAAGGTCTGCGTACATTTTACCCTCCCCAGACCCCACTTGTGGGATTACACTGGGTATGTTGTTGTTGTTGTTGTTGACAAAAAACAGAAGGAACAACCAAAATGGACACATAATCATAAGCATTCCCAAATTAAACTTGAAACACTCACCTTTTGATAGACTAACTAAACTTTCAGCTTCTTGTTACCCAAGTGTGTGTCATGAGGTTGACAGGTTCAAATCCCAACAGAAACAAGAACACTAAGCGATTCTTCACATTTGTCCTAGCCTTAATAGACAGAGTTACCTAGTATTACTATTAGTGAAATTAGTCAATGTGGGCAAAAGCTGGCACAGACACCACAGTCAACAAAAAATAAAACTTTCACCTTCTTTTGTTGGTGATGATTCAATTCCCCAACTTGTACTAACCTCCTCCCCCATTTCCCTTTCCCCTTCCATTTCTCCTTCCCCCAATTTTTTTTTCTTTTTTGACAAAAAACGGAAGGAACAATCAAAATGGACGCATAATCATAAGCACTCCCAAATTAAACTTGAAAAATTAAAGCAGTTCAAGGCAAAACCAGTATCCAAAAAATTGAAAGCATCCTTTTCTACTATCACAAACTAAAAAAAAAAATCGCCAAAAACAACGCAACTCTCTAACTTGTAAGCAAACAATGACTGATCAACAAATCCAAGTACAAGAACAATCAAATGTAGGGCAGAGAAATGGAACTTACAGTCGGAGAGTCCGAAGACTGGCTGAGATACACAGAGACTGAAGTTATTTTTTTTCTATTATAGAGTTGTAGAAATAGGGCAGATGGGGAGTGCGTGTACCACGCGGCAGGATATTAGCGCGTATATAGGGAAACTCAAAACGCCAGATAGATACTCATTTGCTATGTACTAGGTGCACCGCTAATGCTGCGGGTACCACATTAGCCCCAGACGCTCAATTGGCGCGTGGTTCACGTTCGACAATAGGTGTCGTGATGTCGTTCATGCTGATTTTGGTGGAAAGAAATGGTTTCGGCAATTCCGCATAGTCCGCGGCTACTCTTCCAAAAATTTGTAATACCGTAGAAATTTGAATTTTAATTTTTACATTAAGATCATAAAATTAAAAAATAATTTTTAATTTATTTGATATAATTTTAATTTTATTAAAATATTTTTTTTATTTTTTAAATTTTGTATCATGTTAAATTAAAATATTTTCTTTGAACAAATGAAATAACTTCAAAAAATCTAGCTACATGGTCTCGTGTTTCTAGGTAAAAAAAGAATATTGAATTTAATTCAAACTTTATAAGATATATATTATTTTCAATATAAACAAGTAAATGGTAGAATCAATCAATTGTAAAAACTAATTTAAGGTAGAAGGAGTATTGAGTTTACAGAAAGAAATG
This sequence comes from Solanum medicagineum, assembly GCA_026153255.1. NCBI lineage: Eukaryota > Viridiplantae > Streptophyta > Magnoliopsida > Solanales > Solanaceae > Solanum > Solanum medicagineum. The sequence goes on along the minus strand of JAPFFP010028610.1, from coordinate 12,985 downwards.
GAAAGACATAAGTATCCCACGAAATATGATTGAAATATTAAGGAAAAGGTTAAAAATGTCATTGAATTATTTGAAATAGAGTAAAAATATTTCTTCATTATGTTTTGGCTTAAAAATATCTCTCAATTAAATTTTTAGCTCACAAATACTCCTCTCTTTAATGGAAATAAAAAAGAATTAAAAATACTCCCTAACTATTATAAATAGAGCAAAAATATCCCTCTGTAAGATTTTGACTCAAAAATACTCCTCTCTTAAAATTTAGCAAAAAAAGATCCTCTCTAACGGAAATGACACCATACATATTATGCAGATAAAAAAGGTCACGTGATCAATCCATGTGAAACTCCATTTAAGGACCCTATAGGTTTTCTTCTCGAATATTAATTCCGAGACTAGTCTTTTTCTGTTAAAAGGGAGTGTTATTTCACTTGCAAATGTCTCAAAAAGTCAATGTCTGAATGATTACATTGTTTCATCCTCGTCATAATTGTTGCCTCCTCCTTCAACCAATTTTTTGAGTTCAATAGTATCCGTTTTTTCAATTTTTTCGAATTTATAAAGTTTGTATAGAAATTGTTGTGCTCGTGTCAGCAATGCAACACAATTAATATAAGTTATCATTTAAAAAAGATAATTCATTTGCAACTTTAAATAAAAGTCTTTTTTTTTAGTATCGTAAGAATCTGAACTACTCAAAACCTGATAAAAATTAATTTGAAGATGGGTTAGAGTTAAATTTTTAATGAAAAAAGGATTATTTTACATAATAACTTTAAAATTTGAACGAAGGGATCGAAAGCTAATGAATGATATTTTTGCTCCATTTCTAATAGTTAAGTGGTATTATATTGTTGGTCCTTTTTTCTTTATTGCTAGGAAGAGGGGTATTTTTGGGCCAAAAATATAACGAAGGTGCACTTTTGAGTCAAAGAGATAATGAAAAAGGAATTTTGAACCAAAACATGACAGAGGGGTATATCAACTCTATTTCAAATAGTTTAGAAATATTTTACTATTTTTCCTAATATAAATTAACTTAACTAGATTCTCTTACCCCTAAACTATTTTAAAATGAAGAAAATACATCTTAAATACTAAAATGATATGATAAGTGTGCACGTTTTTGGAAGGCAAGTGATCAGCCCAAAACGTAGACATGTTCCCTAAACTATTTTAAATGAAGGAAATATATCTTAGATGCTAACATGATATAATAAGTGTACACGTCTTTTCAAGGCAAGTGATCAGCAAAAAAACGTAGACATGTTTTCTTTTTTCATTAATCATTTTACGATTAATTAGTACACTTAATTATTGATCTATCTATCTATTTATATATAGAGTTTTTACCCTTTTTCCTAATAGAAATTAACTTAACTAGATCCTCTTGCCCCTAAATTATTCTAAAATGAAGGATATACATCTTAAATGCCAACATGACATAATAAAGTGTACACATTTTAATCAAGCTTGATTGGCCTAGTGATTAGCTCATTAGGTCGATTTAACAAGTGTCGGGGGTTCGATTCCCGTCTTGTGCATGCAGCACCCAATTGGCTAATGGCAAACCCTTAAATGAAGCTCAGATCCGCGAAAGATTAATCATTGACTGTCGGGCTGAGAAATATCTTGGGAAACCAAAAAAAAAGTGTACACATTTTTTTGAAGGCAAGTGATCAGCCAAAAAAATAGACATCTTTCCTTTTTTTAATTAATCATTTTACAAATATATGATTCTAATCCACTTTAATATCCTCTTTTATGCCAGGCCTAATTTGAGGCATGGAGCAGAAGCCTCAAAGATATTAAACTTGGCTTTGATACCATGTAAAAAAGCAAATCTTGCATGTAACTCAACTCTAAAAGCAAATTTAAGCGGGGGGGGGGGGTTGGAAGAGGAAGGACTGCTTAAGTTTATCCACCAATTTATTTCCTATCCAATGTGAGATTCAGACGGTATTTGGAAAAGCATTTTCGAGCAAGATATAAGCAAAATATTTTGGGAGCGTAAATGAAATACATAGAGCCATAGGGCAAAATTGAGTTGTGAGTTCCACATGTAAAAATGTAAGCCCGTTGGGCAAAAGTGTACACTCCAAATGCTAAATTTTATTTTTATTTTTTTAAAAATATTCTTACTATAAATTTTATTTTTATTATTAATGTAATGATATTTATACTTTATGTTGTCATGTTTTCAGATTGTAATGACTTTTTCTAAAATAACAACAACATTACCCCAATGCCTCAAAGGCTCCCTGCATTGCGGGGTAAGGGGGGGTCGGATGTACGCAGCCTGACCTCTATGTTTAAAAACATAGCGCGACTGTTTCCGGATGACCCATGATGAGCGTCAAAAGTTGCATTGACTAACTGCTCCTTCACAATTGAAAGAAGCGCAGACAGTTTAAAGAATCATTTTACTTTATTTCATCATACCCCAAAGCCAAAAAATAGTAAATCTTTGGCCCATCCAACATTGATGTAAAATATAAAAATAAAAAAGTAGCTTTCATAAAAAAATGTCATTATCATAAATATTTTTTTAATTAATCATGTCTGAAATTAATATGATGTCACACTAACTTTTGAGGAAACTTTACTCATTCCTTTTTTTTTTTTTTAATATATAAACAATAATTAGTACAAGTATTAATTGAGGATGGAAATAACCGAGAGATTTAGGGAGAAATGATGAACTTGATGATAATTTCATTTTAAAGATTGTCTTAATTATACTCCCTTCGTCCAACTCTACTTGACCCTTATTGACTTAACAGAGGCATTAAGAAATAGTAAATGATGAAAATTTTTTACCAAAGTATCATTTGAATATAATAAATACTATGTCTTAAAAAATGTAATGAGAAAATGACTATTATTAATAATAAGAGTAAATTAGGAATTAAGTGTATGTAAAGTTATCTCTTGATTTTATAAAGTGGACAAGTATCATTGGACATCCCCAAAATAGTATAGGAGCCAAGTAAAGATAGATAGAGGAAGTATCATTCTTGTGTTGTTAATTTTCTCCGAGAATAATTATAATATTTTTTTGAGTTAAAATCACTTACACCCCGCAACTTTAATTTAAAATTCAAAATTCTCCATCAATTTTGAAAATAATCATTCTTCCCACCCCCTTCCTAATTGACTTTTTAAAATATCTATTCTGCTTTACATTATCAGCCTTTATCTTTTTCTTAAATACTTCTTTAAAATTATGACATTTTTATTTTTTAATCTACATGACAAAATTCCTACAGAAAATGATATTAATTCATCCAAAAAAAAAATGTGAGAAATATTGGTTGTATATACAACATAATGTCATTCTATGATGAAACAAATGAACATAATAAGAAACTAATTTAATTAATATACAAAATCCATAATGTAATAACCTTATACACATATTTTAATACAAGTAATGCAAAAATAATTAGATAGACAAGTAAATACGTTGAGAAACAAAGATGTGACGTCCATCAAAGTCCTTTGGAGGAATCAACAAATTGAAAGTGTCACTTGGGAAGCTGAAGCAGACATGAAGAAGCGATATCTTTATCTCTTCCACTCTATTCAAGCCCAAGGTAACAAGTTAATCCCATTGATGGTGTCAAGTCTTGTACTTCAACTCCTCTGCATTATGTTGCATGCATACATTATATTTTTACAAGTGACATGTTTTGGTATTTTTGATGCATAAGATTGAAATTTTCATGAAACAATGTTTAAGTTGTATTGGTGCATTCATGTGGGCTGAAAGTTGTCTAATCACTCTTCTAAAGTATATTTCATTTATAGTCGGGGACGAATGTTTCCAAGGGGAAGATATTGTAACACCACTCACGCGACTTAGAAAAATGACTTATGGTGTATTTCTTGAACATCTTAAAATTCATGCACGATTTCGTAAATTCGATTTCATATTCTTTTTCAGGGGGCAAAATTGTGCAGAAAATGAGTGGTCATCGATTTTTAGGCCACCTGTATTGAAAAATAATTTTTCGGGTGATTCGGGGCTTATCTAGTAGGGTATGCGATCAATCCGTGTCGTGGACTACTTGTTCCCCCATAGTACAAAAATGACCTAACTCATTCCTAGATCAAAACGACGAAAAATTTGAACTTCGCGAAAAAATGACCTACTTTGCAACAAGTTCGCGTTGCGGACTTAATTCACCATAAGTAAAAAAGTTTCTGAATTTCCTCTGTAGGGCGTCTGGATAATAACCCAATACCTATATAAATGGAATTCTTCATTATTAAACCCTAAATCTCTTAAAAACCCTCCTAAAATCCTCTCTTATCTTCATCAAATTCCTCAAATTTTCAAGAACACTCTTTGGATTTCAAGAATTCAAGTGAAGCCCACAAAGTTCTCTCAAGTTTTTCTTCAAAAAATTTCAAGTTTAAGATATGTGGGTCTTCATCCATAGGTCCTTTCACCCATGAATCCCAACTCTCCCTTTTCATGGAAATTTCATAATTTCTAATCATGAAACCTTGTAGGCACCTCTTATTATGAATTATAAATATGAATTATGCTTGATTTCACCAAGAATTAATATTATTATACACGAACATTTATTCAAGGTTATCTCATGACTTGATTTATGACTATTTAAGCTATGCATGACATCTATAGATATTATGAAAGATTATGATTTTTAAGATAGATTTCATGACACCCAACTAAGGGATTGACTATTATGTTGGTGGGTTGTTTTGAATGCTTTTCTAATGATCATATTTACTTCATCCATATCCATTTCTCTTGTATTTCATAATTTTTAAGCCTAATTGCATACACCCATCATGTTTGACTACCTTTACATGACAAGATTTCTTATGTTGATGAAAGACTATTGCATGTTTTGCAAGACAAGTATGATATGATAAATTATGGGCTCCTAAGGAGGTGTTGAACTCATGAAAAGTTCCTATGATTGATAGACAAGAATTTGAGCCCTTACACTATATCTCTACCCATTTGTGAATGAATAACGTCTATATGAAAAGATCAAATGATAAGTGTTTTACCCTCATGTACAAGCTAATACTCACTTGACGGGGTCAAGTTCACGAAAGAGCTACTCTTATTATGCTGATCTATTTTTACAAGTTATTCAAGTTATGATTACACTTATCATTATGTTAAATATTCAGTGGGACTAAACACTAAAAGAGGCTTATGGTGGGGGTTCGACTCAAGGGATCCTTATATAAAGTCTTAGTCTCTTAACTATGTGCCATCATACCTTCGAGAGTCATATTCCTCTGGGGGTGGGGGGTGGGGGAGGGGACGATTGGGGTGTAGACATAAGCGTCTTTATGACATGATTAACAATTTGCTTCATTTTCAATTAGGCCTTACTTTAGCTTTTTTAGAATTTATTACTTCTTTGGTAGTTCAACACATGTACGCTTTACCTGCTTATGCATTCATAACACAAGACTTTACTACTCAAGCTGCATTATATACCCACCACCAATATATTGCAGGTTCATGCTATTTCCCTAAATGGGTTTTTACTAATGGATCCAACTAGGATAAATTACCCATCAAGGTGGGTTATGGTTTACTTTGGTAAATAGACCACTCTTTTTTTGTGTGGAGGCAACATTGGAACTCCATGTAGTAGCTCGCATGGTTTATATGTCGGTTAAGGTCTCCTCCCACATATGTATGACATATGATGCAAGTTTGACTACCTCCATGCATGTTTGACTTAAGCATTGATCTTACATGTTATATTGATCTTATATCTATTAATTATGATTATGCATATTGTTTAATTATGACTTATATTCCTTGTTGTATTGTACCTCGCATACTTATTATATTCAAGTATTAATACATACTTTTTGCCTATATGATCTAACCATGTATGGATCGGAGCTCCCATTCATCCTCCTAATCCACATGGCTAGGCGATTGTTGAAGATTGCTATTGGTAAGTCCTTCATTTCGAGGACAACATCTACTTACTTTCATGCTTTGTTTAGAATTGTCTAATTATGGATATTTATCTCTTGAGGGTGAGTCCGGCAGATGTCTTGACCCCCATTCTACTCATCTTAGAGGTGTTGTTGGATATGGTTAAGTATGTTATGAGCTTGACTCGTATTATATTTATGTATTTATGACCTTCTATGTGTTAATGCTTGTTGATGATGAGATGGAAGTCTTAAGTTCCTATTGCCTCCATAGCATGAGTCACACTTATCCGCCCTTAGATTTTATTTGCTATGTGTTCATTTTAATTTTCTTCCATGTAACATTTTCATAGCTTAAGTCTAAAGTCCCGCTTCCCCTAGAGTTATGTACTTGTTGTTTAAATATGCTTCCGCAATCAAAGATCTACTATGTATGCGTAAAAGGTTTATTTGGAGTCCCTTCGGCTTCTTCATTCGCTGTGTTGCACCTAAACCCTAGGCTTCGATCATATGAACTATGACGAACCGGTATTACATTCTATTTCAAAGATTACCTTTACATTCGATGTTGATGATTAAGGACATAATGCTATATATACATATTAGAGGAAATATTTCAAAATGGAGGACGAATTTACAAAGATTAAATTCTTTTCCATTCCGAGTTCACATAGAATTTTTCTAACCTTTTTAAGTCTACCAAAATATCGCCAACCCTTCTTCAGAACCCTACCACTCCTCCCAAGTCCCAACTACAAAAGATTTTGCTTCATTCTCCAATCAATCTTGTCCTCTTACTGTATAGCAAAGATGGCAGGACCTCAGTGCTGCGAGAACCCACCAGCTCTCAGCTCAAGCAGCGGACATGGATCAGTTGTACAACTTGGAGGACTCAAAACTTACGTCTCTGGTTCTTCCGATTCCAAACATGCCATACTCCTCGTCTCTGACGTTTTTGGTACTTATCCTTTTAACCCTTTTGTCTTCTATCAATTTGGGCATCTGGGTTCAGCGAAATTGGCACTTTATTGACCTTTTCTATCAGAAAACTTGAGTAATCTATTGATCAATTTGGTACCACGGAAGACATTTTTTTTGAAAAAAAGAGAACATTTTCTGTTGAATTGTGGAGAAAAATAAATCGTCGTAGTGCTTTGTGAGAATTAAAGATTGTTAGTAACGTGTAAATGTTCAATGGAACAGTGGTATACTATTGGTTTGTAGGAAAATGAACTTTTTAGTACTACTCCATCTGTCCATCTTTGCTTGGCACAGAGATCAATAACTAGTAAATGATAGGATAATTAAAACACCCTCTGAATATAACAAAATGAATATAATTAGTGATAAGGTTAAATTAGGAATAAAATATAAAATTATTTCTTGATTTCATAAATTGAATAACTGTTATTGAATATCTCAAAATAGTATAGTGGACAAGTAAAGATGGACGCAAGGAGTTATTCTTTTGTCCCATTATATGAGGCGTTTGCTATTTTGGAAGTTTAGGGGATCTTTCTCTAACTACACATGTTTTAATTCTAAATGTTAGGAACTAGTGTATTCTATGTGTAGTATCTAAACATATAAATTTCTTTTCAAAAGTTGGATTTTAGACTGGAAATTAGATGTCTTCACACTTAATACTCAAATTCTAAGTCAAAATATTAATGAAGAAAATTAGATGGTTTTACCCTTGGTAATTTTAAACATCCCTCTTTTGAGCCATAAGAATCATATTATGGTATGAGGATTATTGTTATTATTTATTTCGAAAGACAATCTCTTAATGTTATGAATACTTTACAGGTTATGAAGCACCAAATCTGAGGTATGCGTGCTTCTCAAGTTTAGTTTGGAGTTGTCTAATAGTACCTGTTAAAAATTACTTTCATTTCCACTTCACTGTTGTTAGTTTTTCATATTTTTCTACACTAATGTTTGCACCCTAGTTATGTTCTTGGATGCTTCTCTGTTGTCAACAACTTCATTTCTTGGTTTCGTAGATATAACAACATTCTAATCAACCACAACTACAACAACAAGCGGTAACATATCCAGTGTAGTCACACAAAGTAGGGTCTGGAGGATAGAGTGTACGCAACCTTACTCCTACTTTAGAGCTAGAGAGACTGTTTTTAATAGATCCTCAGCTCAAGGAAAAACATTCCAGAAAAAGAAGTAATGGAAGTATAATAAACATCAAATAGTAACAAAAAAACAATACATAGTAACAAAACAAAAACTACAGTACTACAATACAATAATCGTGGTACTAGGAACAATAGAAATCGCAGGTCAAGAAACAGCAATACTATGACTACTATACAAACAGAGTGCAAGAGAAGAAATTGCTACCTACTGAACAATCACAACTCTTTTTGAAAAAAAAAAAATAGAAGAGTCGATGCTCTAGGATGCTTCTATCTGTTGATATCCTTAGGTTTTGCTCCTTAGACAGCAATAATCCAAAATACAACCACAACTCCATCAGAACCAGAAAAAAAAAAGGAAGAAAAGAAAGAGAGCGAGAGGACTCTGAATTACAGATTTTTTACCTATATAGAAAAAGATCTGAATTACAGAGTTTAGGCGATCCACTGATTTTATCTTTGTATCGTTTTGTTTACATTTTAATGGAGGAAGTTGGTGTTAGGTTGTGGAGCCTTATATATGTACTGTCGTATCCACAACCTAACACCAACTTCCTCCATTGAAATGTAAACAAAACGATACAAAGATAAGATCAGTGGATCGCCTAAACTCTGTAATTCAGATCTTTTTCTATGTAGGTAAAAATTCTGTAATTCAGAGTCCTCTCGCTCTCTTTCTTTTCTTCCTTTTTTTTTCTGGTTCTGATGGAGTTGTGGTTGTATTTTGGATTATTGTTTATACATGTATTCTGTGTAATTGTAAATACCCGGATATCATTAAGATATATATAATCCTATTGCCGTGAAGTGGACTCATTGGGCGTTACCACGAAAAAAATATTTCTCTCTCTAGAACTTATTTTTCTCTGCCTTCTCTCAAGGAAGAACTTCTTCCTCAATCCTCCTCCTTATATCTCTAGCTAGATCGTATTTCCTAACCATTGGGATAGTTGTTCTTTGCGTTTTTTCCAATAGAGAAATTTCTTTATGATCTTGGGCTTGTTGGGGCCCATGCAACGGAGTGAGTAATAAAATTTAGGAAGAATAAATAAAGCAAAATAGACACTAGAAAATTTAACGTGGTTCACCCAAAACTTTTGGGCTACGTCCACAAATGAACACTTCTACTATATTTCTTCTACTATAACAAATAGTAGGCACAAGTGTACAATTTCTTCTACTATTACAAATAGTAGGCTCTCAGAGAAAAGTACCAAAAATAGTGAACACACTATTTCTTTTAGGAAAAAATATTTCCTGAGCACACACTCTAATTTTTCTTCACAGACTATTTTATTTATAGTCTATGGTATACCTCACAGAAGAAAATAAATGCACCGTGTTTTTCTCTTTCTCTCTGTGGCTCTCTATTTTTCCTCTCTTTCTGAATGATTTTAATGAGGAACAATTTACTTCTTTATATAGGAGTAATTTGGTAGGTGGCAACCTCCCTTTTCTTTTAATTGTCAAAAGTTGGTGGCCAACTTTTGACAATATTTAAACCGGCCAAAGTTGAAATCATATTCAGGGAGTTGCCAACCTTGAAAGATTGGCATGTGGGGAACTTTGAATTATTGCATGTGGGCCCTCCATTTGGAGGGGCTCACTTAACAATTCTCCCCCTCCCTACAAATGGAGGACTCTGTCAATCCTGCAACTGATCGACAATACTTTAACTTCTCTCTTGGCAGAATCTTTGTCATCATATTCGATCTATTTTCATCAGTATGGATCTTTTGAAGTTGTAGTAGCTTCTTCTCCAATGCATCAGTTATCCAACGATATCTTACATCGATATGTTTGAACTTAGCGTGAAAGGAGGCATTCTTGCAAAGATGGATGGCACTTTGATTATAACAGAACATCTCAAACTTGTTTTGTTTGACATCAAGTTCTTTAAAAAATTCCTTCATCCATAACAACTCTTTGCAAGCTTCTATTGCTGCTATAAATTCTTCTTTTGTGGAAGACAATGCAATACATTTTTGCAATTTCGACTGCCAAAAAACAGCTCCCCTGTAAATGTAATCAGGTATCCTGATGTAGACTTTTTTGAGTCAACATCGCCAGCTAAATCTGCATCTCTGTATCCAACTAACACAGGTTCTGCCTCTCCCAAACATAAGCATATTTTGGATATACCTCGAAGATACCTGAGAATCCATTTAACAGCTGCTCAATGTTCCTTTCCAGGATTGGAAAGGAAAGGACTCACTACTCCAACCAAGTGAGCAATATCTAGTCGTGTACACACCATGGCATACATCAAACACCCAATTGCTGAGGCATATGGTATTCTAACCATTTCTTCCTTCTCTTTGTCAGTAGAAGGGCACATACTGGAACTCAATTTAAAGTGATTAGAAAGTGGACAACTAACCGCTTTAGCCTTGTCCATATTGAATCTCTAAAGTACTTTTTCAATGTACTTCTCTTGAGATACCCAAAGCTTCCTGGCGCTTCTATCTCTTGTAATTTTCATGCCAAGAATTTGTCTTGCTGATCCTAAGTCTTTCATCGCAAATGACTTACTCAATTGTACCTTTAGACTGTTGATTCTTGAAATATTTTTTCCAATGATCAGCATATCATCTACATAGAATAGAAGGATAACAAAATCATCTTCATAGAATTTATTGATAAACACACATTGATCTGCAGTAGTTTTCTTAAAGCCTTGCTCTCGTATAACAGACTCAAATTTCTTATACCATTGTCTTGGTGTCTGTTTCAAGCCATATAAACTTTTCTTCAATCTGTAGACATAATCTTCTTTTCCCTTCACTTTGAAACCCTTTGGTTGTTCCATGTAAATTTCTTCTTCTAGATCTCCATGAAGAAAAGTAGTCTTCACATCCATTTGCTCAATTTCCAAATTGAGACTTGCCGCTAGCCCTAGCACAGTATGAATGGATGTCATTTTCACAACAGGTGAAAATATCTCGTCAAAGTCAATGCCCTTCTTTTGACTGAAACCTTTGACGACCAATCTCACTTTAAAGCGTGGATGAACTCTGTGTTCTTCATGCTTGATTCTGAACACCCATTTATTCTTCAACGCTCTTTTACCATTAGGTAACTTCACGAGATCAAATGTTTTATTCTCATGCAAGGATTTCATTTAATCTTGCATGGCTTCCATCCATTTTTCCTTGTTTTCATCGTTCATTGCCTCACCGAAGCTTTCCGGTTCTCCCTCGTCAGTCAGTGTAACCCACTAATCAACTGGGTACCTAGTAGAAGGCTGCACATTTCTACTAGATCTTCTTAAGGGTACTGGAGGCTCTCCAGCTATTGGTGCTTGAGTGTGACCACCATTAACATTCTCTTCTTCCGGTTCATCTTCCTGGGGAATACCTCCATCATCTGCATCTTGCAGATGGTCATCATGAACCTCATCTTCAACTTGAGTCGGTATTTCTATTGGAGAATTCAACCTTAAGCTTGTTGAATCATTTGTAGGAGTAAAGCCTTCTTTGTCAGCTTTATTTATATCCTTAATAGTTTGATCTTCAATAAAGACAACATCTCGACTCCTAATCAGCTTCTTGTGCACTGGATCATAGAACCTATAGCCAAATTCATCTTGACCATAGCCAATAAAAACACACTGCCGTGCTTTGACATCAAGCTTTGCCTTTCATCCTTTGGAACATGAACAAAAACTTTGCACCTAAATACTCGTAAATGTTTGTAAGAAACATTCTTGCCTGACCAAATTTTCTCCGGAACTTCATATTGAAGTGGAGCACACGGTGAGCGGTTTAGCACATACACTGCTATAAGTAGTGCTTCACCCCAAAAAGATTTATCTAGCTTTGAATGAAAGAGTAAACACCTTATTCTTTCTATCAAAGTTCGATTCATCCTCTCAGCTAAACCATTTAGCTGTGGTGTCTTTGGAGGCGGTCCTTTGATGTCTAATACCATGCTTTTTGCAATAAGCATGAAATGATCCAATATATTCTCCTGCCATTGTCTGTGCGAACAATTTGATATTCTTCCCAGTTTCTCTCTCAACTGAGCTATGAAATTGTTCGAAGACTCCTAGCACTTGGTCCTTGGACTTAATGGTATAAGCCCAGGCCTTCCTCCAATGGTCATCGATGAAGGTCACAAAATATCTGGCTCTACCAAGTGACTTTGGTAGTGGACCACACACGTCAGAGTGAATCAGATCTAAAACATTTTCCATTCTGGAAGGTGGAGAACTATGGAAAGAGACTGTGTTCTGTTTCCCAGCTAGACAATCTTCGGATTTCTTCAATGATACCTGATCTAAATCAGGCAGAACTTTATCTTTCACCAATTTAGACATCCCTTTTTCACCAACGTGGCAAAGTCTCTTGTGCCATAAACGTGCGGTATTTTCATTTTCCGTCACATTTATAGATACATCAGAGACTTTTGCTTGCATCACATATAGTTTTGAGAGTTTGTGTCCTCTTGCAATCATAAGGGAGCCTTTTGTTACGGCCTTAGACTTAAGCTAGGTGTCGTACCACGCTAGATGGTTTGCCTGCGGAATTATGGCAAAGTCTAGTAAGCCTTGTTGCCGAAGATCGTTACTTAGGGAGCGTTGGGTTAGCGACAAAGAAAGACAAAGAGCTTTTAAGAAGGAAAGTTTTATATTCCTTGGAAGAATGTTATACAATTGTGTTAGGAAATATCCCTCCTACATGGAGGGATAGCCCAATTAATTTGGGCTACTTTAACCCAAACAAATGTGTTCCACTTTTGGCCCAAATGTGTTAACATTTTTTTGTCTTGGCCCATTCCACAAAACAAAAAAGAAATCAGCAAGTCAGAAAATCAAAATCAGAAAACAGAAAATCAGAGACAAAAACAGAAAGCAGCAGAAAAATCTGCATTTTTCTACACAGTGC
>JAPFFP010028609.1:0-38688 GCA_026153255.1 Solanum medicagineum | reverse complement strand
ATATGGGACTAATGATTATGCTAGCTTGTACATTCATTACTTCGTGAGGTTGCATAGGGTTCCTTTGTCTATCATATAGGATTGTGGTGCTCAATTTACTTCACATTTTCGGAGGTCCTTCCAAAGGGGTCTTGGTCAAATGTTAAACTTAGGACGACCTCTCACCCTCAAACGGATGGCCAAGCTGAAAGAACTATCCAAACACTTGAGGATATGCTTAGGGATTCTATATTGGAGCTTTAGGGCAGTTGGGATGATCATCTTCCAATGATTGAGTTTGCCTATAACAATAGCTATCATTCTAGCAATGATGTGGCTCCTTTTGAGGCTCTCTATGGAGGACGTTGTAGATCACCGATCGGGTGGTTTAAGGTTGGAGAGATGGCGTCTTTGGGACCAGATCTGGTTATGGAGGCTCTTGAGAAGGTTAGGATTATTAGAGAAAGGTTGAAAATAGCCCAAAGTCGCCAAAAGTCCTATGCTGATGTGAAGAGAAGGGACCTTGAATGCAAAGTTGGTGATGAGGTTTATTTGAAGGTGTCACCCATGAAGGGTGTGGCTCCTGTTGGTAAGAAGGGAAAGTTGAGTCCAAGATATGTGGGTCCTTATAGGGTAATGAGGAGAATTGGCAAGGTAGCTTATGAGTTTGAATTGCCTAGTGAGTTGGATTTGGTTCATTAGGTCTTTCATGTATCCATGTTGAGGAAATGTGTGGGATACCCTAATGCTATTATTCCTGTTGATGTTGTGGGTGTTGTTGAAGACAATTTGACCTATGAAGAGGTTCTAGTTCAGATTTTTGATAGAGAAGTGAAGAGCTTGAGGAACAAGGATGTTGCTTCCGTTAAGGTCCTTTGGAGGAATCGACAAGTCAAAAGCGCTACATGGAAAGCCGAAGCGGACATGCAAGAATGATATCCTTATCTCTTCCATCCTACTCAAGCCTAAGGTACTAATTCTATGTCTTTTATGTCATTTCATGTCTCATGTTCCAGCCCCTAAGTCATTTGCACGCATTCATGTTTATATTGACAAAGTTCATGGTGATTTTAAACTTATGTTGTGATTTTGAAAATGGTGTTTTAAGTGTATTGTTGCATTCTTGTTGGGGCCAATCTCTTCATGATTACTCTTTTCTTATACATTTATTTGACATTCAGGAATGAATGTTCCCAAAGGGGAGATATTGAAACAACCCCAAAAAGTGTCTGAAAATGTGCCACGGAAGTGCCCAGAATCATAACTTCCATATATCTCAAAATCCGTGCATGATATCAAAAATCTGACTTCATTTCTTGTTCAAGGGGTCAAACTGTGTGGGGAATGGGTCTAACCCCGATTCAAGAGCGAACATAGGAAAATTTAAAAATCGCAAAAATGCGATTTCCAATGTGCATTTATGCCCCTGGCACGTCGCGCCAAGGTCGCGCTAGAGTCTATTTTCTGTCCACTTTCTCAATCTCGGTCTAAGACTTTTGGATCTTGGGCCTAAGTGTTTCCATGCACGAAAATATCTATACTTAGCCATTTTTTACCTTCATATCACACAAGATATTCCCCAATACTCACTCAAACACTTAGACTCATATTTCATCCTAAATTCAAGTCTAAAAACTCATCCAAATCTTAAAGTTCTCATTTAAGCTTCAAGTCTCCATCTTCAATCTTCTTTAAGGATACTCCAAAGCCAAGGTATGTGGGTTTCTTTCATGGGTTCCTTTCACCCATGATGCCCAAGTTTCCTGTTACCTAAATTGCGTGATTTAAAGTGGATTTACTCATGGGTCTTACTTATTGTGAATTTCACTGCACACTATGTTGGGGTTTCATGAAATTTTGATTGTTTTAGAATGTTTTGAGCTATGAATCTAAGATCCATTGCGAGATTTAATGAAGGGTTTTGATATATGTTGTTTGAGGGTGTTACTAAGTATCTATTGATGGTTTTACACTAAACTTTCTAGCATGATTCCACTCTCGCATTACATGGTTTTACACTAGCACTACACACCCGTCAAGTGTTTGATGAAATGTCTGGTTATGATTTTTTGAGGAACTGAAGGTCCAATGCATGCTTTATGAGTTGAATGTCTTTTTGATAATGAAAGGAATACATGTATATGTTATTATCTATATAGGGTTGGGAATTGACCAAGCCTCACTCGGGAGGTTGTAGGCCCGGGTAACCTTGTTGAGGGGTTTGTACCTCGATCGCCAAGCTAGGGAGGTGGTAGTCCCATGCAACCATGTCGAGGGGTTTGTACATTGATAACCATGTTGAGGGGTTTGTACCTCATTAACGATGTTGAGGGGTTTGTACCTTATCAACTAATTGAGGGCTTTGTACCTCATTCGCCTCTCCAAGGAGATGGTAGGCCTTGGATATTCACTAATAATGGTCACTCCTTACATATGTATTATGTTCTATATAAGCATGATTTACTTCAAGAATCATTCATAATGCCATATTGCTATAAGTTTATTCATTTCCTATTTTATGCATTTTGTTTATGGTGCTTATCACTTGTTGCATTGCATCCTACATATTTAGAACATTCAAATGTACTAACACATACTCTATGCCTACATGATGTCACCATGTAGGAACCAGAGCCCCACTTGATCCTCTTCTTCCACATGGCTTGTACAATTACTCTCAAGCTCTTTGGTGAGTCCTCCATTTCGGGGACGAAGTCTATGATCTCATGCTATGTTCTAAGACTATCTTTCTTTTATGTATGTATTGACTATGAGGGTGAACCCGGTTGTTTGGCTTGTCCCCCACTCTTACCTATGTAGTAGAGGTGTTGTTGGAGATGTTACGTATTAGCCTTGGTTATCTTGTTTTGGTGCTTATGTTATGAAAGTGTTCCTTTAGCTCTTTTCCCCTTATTTCTACTCCTATTATGTTGATTAATTGTTTTCGCGACCAATGATGTATAATAATATGTTAAGAGGCTTGCTTTGGGTCTCTTCGGGTTCCCAATGTGCCGTGTCACGTCTAGGCCCTTGGCTTGGGTCGTGACAGTTCGAGTTGGGTGAGATGGCATTAGTAGGCTTGAATTTTGTTTTTGAGGGCATGGAAAAGGTGAATATTATTAGGGAAAGGTTAAAGATGACTCAAAGTCATTAAAAGTCTTTTTTGGATGTTAGGAAGAGGGATCTTGAGTTCCATGTCAGTGATGGGGTGCAGTGAAGGTTTCTCCTATGAAGGGTGTAATGCTTTTTGATATAAAAGGAAAGTTATGTCTCCAGTATGTAGGTCCTTATGAGATAATTGATTGGATTGGCAAGATGGCCTTTAGGTTGGATTTGCCTTTGGATATGAGTTCTATCTACCGACTTTCCATGTGTTAATGTTAAGAAAGTTGACTGGTGATCATAGTTTTATTGTGCCTTTGGAAGGTGTTGAATGTGAAGAGAACTTGACTTACGAAGAGGTTTTGGTTGTAATCTTGGATATATAAGTGAAACGGCTTCACAATAAGGATATGCATTCGTTAATGTGCTTTGAAAGAATCAACATATGGAGAGTGCTCCATGGGAAGTGGATTGGACATGATGAGATGATATCCCTATCTTTTTCGATCTACTCAAGTCTAAGGTATTAGGTTCACCCTATTTTAAATAGTCCTACTTCTTTCACTCTTATGCTTTCATGACATGACATGACATGCATATATGTGTACGAAAATGGTTAAAATTGTGTTTAACAAGAGTTTTAATGATTTCATGATTTTCTACTGATAAGTTATGGGTTATGTGTCCCATGTTAAAATGTTTCATGGTCAACTCAAGCCTTTCAAGCCATGTTTTAGCTCATTAAAGGATAAATGTTCCCAAAGGGGAGATGATGTAAGTAACGGACCTCAGGAGGCATTAATGATGCTTAAAAATTGGGTTTCTAATGTTTTTAACCAAAGTACACTCCAGGGTAACCTCCACGAGCCGTGGAGGCAGCCTTAGGGTGACCTTTGGCCATTTACATGGCTTCTTATGGCTTTTATAGAGGTTCAAGGCCAAGTGGCGCTCCATAGAGCCTTTCATGACTCGTGGTCCTCGCCACTGGCTGTGAAAGGAGATCCTGGGAGGTTCTCTTGCCTTCAAGCCACTATTTTTGCTAAGTCAGACACACAGGCAGTTGTATGGACCGTACAACCCACCACTGACCATGGTGGGCTCCCATGGAAGAATCCTGTGGTAAATTTTTTCTAAGTATGGAAGTACCATCTCGGAAATTGGAATCTCTCACGAACTCTACAATGGATTGTGGTGGATTTCACGGACCATGAAGCCTTCAGTGGAAACACCCTTGGCCTAACTTTTCTAAGTGATGAAGGGGGTTTTTCACAGTAACTTGTATAGTCTATACAAGGTTTCACGAGCCGTGGAACCAAAAGTGCAGGTGTTTGGAATTTTTTTTCTTGTTCTATTTCGTTAAGGGCTCTATGGTAATTTGGTTCACTTCAAAGGCCTTTTATGAACACTTATGTCAATCCTAAGACCCCTAAATTAGCCCCTCACTTATTCATTACTATATTTCTCATTCTATACACTTAGACTCTAAGAAATTCTATCTCCTAAGACTGTATTCATGCTAAGGTTTGAAGATCCAAGCTAGGATTTCATGAGGGATTTCAATTCAAGTCCATTCCATCCTAATTCTTCTAGTTCTTCACAGTATGTTGGATTGATTCATGATTCCCTTCAAATTATGAAGACCCAAAAATCTATTTCTTCAATTTTATGATTTCTAAGTATAAATTGCAAATGGGTCTTTTAAATTAGTTTTAATTTGTTGTAACCGAGCTATGGGCTGAACTTAATTATTGATTTTATGATGATATAAGTCTTCTTCTTATTATTTACATAGATTTTATGAAGAATTAAATATGCATGTTCCTTTAATTTATGAATCTATGGATGGGTAAATTCAAGTATGTTTTAAATATTGATTTCTTCATGGATTTCATATGATTTCTTCCGATTATGATATTTTAATTATGAATTATAATTACCCATGTTATTTTTTCATTCCTCATGATATATGAATGCATGAACATAGTATTTTCATGAGATTTGTGATGTGGGTTATTACCCAATTATGATTATGACTATGATTTCAAGAAAATATTGTTAACATGACATGTGATCATATAATGTCTATGATATGGATATTAAGCATTTATGGGTGAGGATTCACCAACATGTACAAGTATGAAAGAGCTAATCTGATTCATGTATCATAAATTGAAGTATGACTTGGCTTTTTAGCCTATGTATGCATTATTATGAAGTATGTTTGGCTTTTAAGCCTAAGTACGCATGAAGATAATTTGATAGACTTATTCCTCATTTTCAAGCATGTATATGCATATGTATTTCCGAGGGATGATCACCTAACATCGAATGAGATTGGAGATGGGGGCTCGACCTAAGGGGTCCTCAAGTAAAATCTCTCTTCTCATGACTACGTGCCAGCGTAGGTTTATGTTTATGCCCCTTTAAGGAATGATGATGTTACGAAAATCCTTTGAAAAAGGCCGGGCTATAAGGAAGGTGATCATCACACTGAAAAGATTGGGTCATAAGGTGTGGTATTGGCTACCTTTGGCATGTAATCTACTCTCATCTGATGGGAGGCTTTCACCAAGCGGATTCATGTATTAGCTTGCATGGATTTTAGATGTCGGTTATGGTCCCATCCCCGTATGTTTTAGTATTGTGGAATTCATGCATCATAGTTTTAAGGTATATTGATATTATATTCTTTCCTATATACTTCCTTATATATATGTGCCCTTGTTATGTAACATTGATTACAAGTTAATATGTTCATAACACTTGCATGCCCGCATACTTAGTACATTTAAATGCACTAACACATACTTTTGCCTACACGATCTAACCATGTAGGGACCAGAGACTATCCTCATCCACCTCTTGACGGTTCGATTAGATTGTGAGCTTGCAAGTGGTGAGTCCTTTACTCCAAGGACACGACCCACCTTCTATCTACCTATTATGTTATATTCATTTATGTCTTTACATTGAGGGTGAGCCCTGGACTTGTCCTGGCCCCCGTCTTATTCTAGAACTAGAGGCATTGTTGGAAATCATGTAAACTCTATGTATGGGCTTGTTATGTGTGATGCTTATTGTTTATGGAGAATATGTTTATGTCTATCTCATGATGTTAGTGCTATGATGATATGATTATGATGATATGTTGAAATATGGGAAGTCATAAGACCTTTTTATCATTATGGCACGAGTCATACATACCCGCCCATTAGTACTTAATTGGTATTTGTTAGGTGAATTCATGCAACTCCCTTTCTTGATGACATCTCCATAACGTGAGTCCAAAGCCCAATTTCCCTTAGAACTATGTGCTTATTATTTAATTATGTGCTTTCGAACTGATGATGTGTTGTAAGGACCCAGACTTTGTTAGGCCATAATGGTGTAAGGGATTTAGTTTTGGAGAGTTTTTGACCAAGGTGATACCTTCTGGGCACCTCTACAGGTCGTGTGACTCACCACGGTCCGTGTAGAGGAGCCGTAAGGTGACCTTTAGCCTTGTGTACAGTGTTGGCCTTAAGTTGGAGTTCAAGACTAAGGCTTACATCACAAGAACCCCACGTAGTTCGTGTAGCTCTTCACTGGCCATATGGTGGCCCCTGTGAGTAGCCTTGGCCTTGAAAACCACATTTTGTCAAAGGCACTTCACACATGGACCCTTCACAGGCCGTGTGACACCTTCAGGGGTCTTTGACCCTCCGTATGGTTGTTGGTGGGAAAATTTTCTAAGTATGGAATCATTGTCTCGGAACCTTGTCAGTGAAAATTTGTCTAAGTGAAGCCTGATGGAAGGATACATGGTCCGTGTGCCTCTACACGGTCCGTGAGACCTCTCTACGGGACCCCTGGCAACATTTTGAGTTCCATTTCATTAATGTTGTTCTTGTAATTTTGTCTACTCCTAAAGGTCGTTAATGGCTTTCTATCGTCTCCTAAGACTTTAGAATGACCTATACTCTTCTTCTCTAATTCAAATTCAATACAACGCTTAAACTTTATTCAAGCTCCCTCATAAGAACTCCTCTCAAGTGAACTAGTGAAGGCTTAGCTTGGGATTAAGGAAAGGCTCTCTTCTTCATCAAATTCTTCTTGTATATTTTTGGTTAACTAAGGTATGTGGGATTGATTCATATTCCCTTTCAACGATGAAGACCCCAAACTCTTTTACACTTGATTTTATGAAATTGAGCTTACTTTAAACATGGGTCTTCTAGCATATTGTTTATTTGATTCAATTGAGATATGGGCTACGTTAATTGTTGTTTTAAAGTGATTTAATACCTAATATGATGAATTGCACGAATATTATGAAGATCTGAATATGTATTGTCCCTTTAAAGTTTGATCTAAGCATGGGTAATCTAAATTGTGATTTAAATGTGGATTTACTTATGGATTTACTTGTATTTCATATTGTATTTGAATCTCTATTGCCCATGCTCATTCATGGCATTTGTAATCATGAGCCTTGGTTTTATGAAGATTATGAAGTGGGCCATGAACCAATTATGTTTATGAATATGATTTTTGATGAATATTTAGTTATGGAAAGAATGTGATCACATAAATATCTATGATATGGCTCTTTGAGCAACTCCGGGTGTTTACACCACTTTGATATATGTTAATGGGCTATTCCTATGCATCACGTTTTGATTTGAAGTATGATTTGGATTTATAGCCTAAGTATGAATGATTATGAAGAATGTTTGGCTTTTAAGCCCTAGTATGCATTGAATTATTTGAAATGACTTGTGCCTCTTTTAAAAGCATGTATACGTATATGTATTCTTGTGGGATGATGACTTAGCACCAAGACGACCTTGAGATTGAGACTCATCCCATTAGTTGAGGAACGACTAGTTAGATGTGAATCTTATTATTCCATAACTATGTGCCACCATAGGTGTTTGTTTATGGTAGCCCTTACCAAAATGGGAGGCCCGTAAGGTATGATTACAACTTTGATATGATATGATATGAAATCCTATCAGAAATGAGAGGCTCATAAAGAAGGTTACTTCTCTGAAATGAGAGGCCCTTAAGGAGAAGTATGGTCTATCTTTAGCTAGCAGATCACCTCTTATCCGGTGTGGGGAAGACATTAGAATTTCAAGTAATAGCTCGCTTGGTGTTATATTGAAGTATTATGCATTGTATGCATCATGATTTCATGGTATATTGTTATACTACTCTTCCTTGGTTATATACTTCTTTCTATATTTATGCCCTTGTAATCTAACGTTGAATGCATGTTTGATAAGTTTTCATATGCATTGCATGCCCACATACTAAGTACATTCAAATGTATGAACACATACCTTTTGCCTACATGATCTAATCATGAAGGGACCGAAGACTGCATCTATCCATCGTACGATGGCTAGTTTGGGTTTGAGAAAGTGTTGTGGTGAGTCCTATATTCCGAGGACAAGCTAGCATCCATCTACCTTATTTTTCTTTCTCTTGTATAATATTTACTTTGAGGGTGAGCCCGGGACATGTCTTAGCCCCTGTTCTATTCTAGGACTAGAGGCTTTGTTGGACATCTTGTTAACTCCTGTATGGATATATGTTATGTCATGCTATTTGGAGTTTATGATTATGGCTATCTATCAAATATGGTCATTATGATATGGATTTATGTTATGATGTGGAAATGTGAAAGATTCCAAGTCCCATTCCCACCCACCCCATAGAGTGAGTCATGCTTACCTGCCCCTTAGTATTTATGTGCTACATGTTATGTGAATCCATCCAAATCCCTATCCCTATGATATACCCATAGCGAGTCATACTATCCCATCCCTTAGAAACATGTGGTTACTATCTCTTTATAAGCTTCCTAACCGATCATGTGAATTTGGATATTTTGAGGCTTGTTTAGGGACTTTCAGGTTCCCATTCGCTACGTCACTCTTAGACCCTAGGTCCGAGTCATGACCAGCTTGGTTTCAGTGTACTAGGCTTATAAGTGATCCTCGGAATCTAACATGCCGCGCCAACTAGAGTCCTGTTCATGGGTGTGAAGTGCACCTTGCTTATGAATGGGAGGTTATGATGGCATTCTAGGAATTGTCTCACTTCTTCATGTCTTATGTCGTGCTTGGGACCGTGTATTAAGGTTTCCTAATTTTGATGATGTCCTTGCTACATTACAGATGATGCCTCCACGAAGAGCTTCCCTACTAAGAATGACCCTGGCTAATAAGGACCAAGTTCCTTAAGGGCCTATAGAAGAGCCTATCATTAATGGTGAATTTCGCTAATAAAGGTTGGTTTATTTCTTCCACGAAGAGCTCCCTTACCCAGCCCATTCTTGAATGGAAGGGTAGTGACTCTTCTATTAAAGATTGATTTATTTCCTACCCCAAAGCATGAAAGATAATTTCTAAGGGATGTATCTATCATATTTAAGGGTCAAAGATGTGGAGTCTGAGTTACTTCTTGAATCGGTTTTGGTGGTTAATGAGTTTCTTGATGTGTTTCCTAAAGATTTGCCTGGTATTTCTCCCAAAAAGGAAGTAGACTTTGGCAAAGACCACCTCCCAAATACTCAATCTATCTTTGTTCTTCCTTATTGTATGACACCAGTTGAGTTGAAGGAGTTGAAAGATTAGTTGAAGGACTTGTTAGAGAAAGGTTTCATTAGACCAAGTATATCTCCAAGGGGTTGTCTGGTGTTATTTGTAAGAAAGAAAGATGGGTCTCTTCGGATCTGCATTGATTATAGACAGTTGAATAAAGTGACTATCAAGAATAAATACTAGTTTCCAAGATCGACGACTTATATGACCAACTTCAAAGAGCTAACAATTTCTCAAAAATTGACCTCCTTCCGGTTATAATCAATTGAAGGTTAGGGAGTGTGAAATTCCCAAAACGGCTTTTTGAACTAGATATGGGTACTTTGAATTTATAGTGATGTCATTTGGTTTGAGTAATGCTCCGACTGTGTTTATGGATGTTATGAATTGGGTGTTCAAGCTATTTGTTGATAGTTTTGTGGATGTCTTTATCAATGATATCCTTATTTACTCCTTATGTGAGCATGAACATATGAATCATTTGAGGTTGGTTTTTCAAACTTTGAGGGAGAAACAATTGTATGCTAGTTTAGTAAATATGTGTTTTGGTTGGGTGAGGTAGCTTTTCTTGGGCATATGGTATCCGATGATGATATTAAGTTTGACCTGAAGAAGGTTGAGGTAATGAAGGATTGGCCTAGATCATTGACTCCTTTGGATATTCAAAGTTTTCTTAGGTTGGCTGGTTATTATAGAAGATTTGTGAAAGGTTTCGTATCCATTGCATCTCCATTGGCCAAGTTGACTCAAAAAAGGCCAAGTTTGTATGGTCAGATGAATGTGAGAAGAGTTTTTAAACTTTTAATGATCGGCTTACATTGGCTCCTATTTTGACTCTATTGGATGGCTCAGATGGGTTTGTGATATATTGTGATGCTTCTAGAATTGGGTTGGATTGTCTGCTTATGCAACATGGTAAGGTGATAGCTTATGCATCAATGAAATTTAAGATGCATGAGCGTAATTACCTGACTCATGATCTTGAGTTAGCGGCTATGGTGTTTGCTTTGAAGATTTGGAGACATTATTTGTATGGGGTGCATGTTGATGTTTTCACCGATCACAAGAGTTTTCAATATGCGTTCACCCAAAAGGATCTTAAATTAAGGCAAAGGAGGTGGTTGGAACTCTTGAAGGACTATGACATGAGTGTGCAATATCATCCCGGCAGGGCAAATGTTGTAGCCATGCTCTTAGTAGGCTATCTATGGAGAGTGTAGCCCAACTTGATGAAGGACGGATGGAGTTGAAAAAAGATGTTCACCATTTTGCTAGGTTGGGTGGTAGATTGGCTGATTTTAATGAGGGTGGTATTCATGTTCAGAGTGGGGCTGAATTTTCTGTGGTTGTTGATGTCAAGGCTAAGCAAGACCCATCATTGGTTAAGTTGAAATTGGGTGCCGAAAAGAATATAGAAGTTTTCTCCAAAGGGGGAGATGGTATGCTTCGATACCAAGATTGGTTGTGTGTTCTTGAGGTTGATGATCTTAGGAGGGTGATCATGAGTGAAGCCCATAACCCTGAATATTCTATTCATCTGGGATCTACCAAAACATATTAGGATTTGAGGGAAGTGTATTGGTGGAATCGTATGATGAAGATATAGCCAAGTTTGTGTCCAAATGCCCTAATTATTAACAAGTGAAGGTAGAGCATCAAAGGCTCGGTGGTTTGGATCAAGATATTGAGCTTCCTACTTGGAAGTGGGAAGACATGAACATTGATTTTATGGTTGGTCTGCCCCGAACCCGAAGGAAATTTGATTCAATTTTGGTTATTGTTAATCGGATGACTAACTCAACTCATTTTTTATTAGTCAAGAATACCTTCAATGCCAAAGATTATGCAAGGTTGTATATCCAGAGTTGGTAAGGTTGCATGATGTGTTTAGGTCTATCATATTGGACTATGTCACCCAATTTACTTCGCACTTTTGGAAATCGTTTAAAAAAGGATTGGGCAATAAGGTGAAGTTAAGTATCACTTTTCATCCTCAAACCGATGAACAATCTGAAAGAGGACATGTTGAGGGCTTGTGTGTTAGAATTCAAGGTTAATTAGGATGATCATCTACCACTCATCGAGTTTGCTTATAACAGTAGCTTTTATGCTAGCATTGGTATGGCTCTATTTGAGGCTTTGGATGTTAGAAGATGTAGATCTCCGATGGGGTCGTTTGAGTTGGGAGAGATGGCTTTGATTGGCCGGAATTTTGTATTGGAGGCCAAAAAGGTGAAGTTGATTAGGGAAAGGTTGAAAATGGCTCAAAGTCGCCAAAAGTCTTATTTGGATGTTAGGAAGAGGGATCTTAAGTTTCATGCTGGTGATTTGGTGTATGTGAAGGTCTCACCCAAGAAGGGTGTAATGCATTTTGGTAAGAAAGGCAAGTTAAGTCACCGATATGTAGGCCCTTACGAGATTGTTCAGAGGATTGGGAATGTGGCTTATAGATTGGATTTGCCTCCAGATTTGAGTTCTATTCACTCGGTTTTCCATGTGTCTATGTGGAGGAAATTGATTGGTGATACTTGTACAATCGTACCTTTCAAAGGTGTTAAAGTTGCGGAGAACTTGTCTTATGAGGATTTCCTGGTTGAGATCTTTGATAGGCAAGTGAAGCAGCTTCACAACAAGGATGTGGCTTCGGTTAGGTGCTTTGGAGGAATCAACATATGGAGAGTGCTACATAGGAGGCGGAGTTGGACATGATGAAAATATATATCCATCTTTTTTAATCTACTCAATCATTAGGTATTAGGTTCTTCCTACTCCAAGTGGTCCTAATTCTGTCACTCTTGTGTTTCATGACATGAAATGCACACATGTGCATGAAAATGATTTAAAGATGTTTGGATATGAGTTTTAATGACTTAATGGTTTTTAAGTGATGAAATATGCATTATTCCTTGTGTTTGGATGTTTTACGTTCAAGTCAAGTTTTGTTCTAGCACATTCGGGGATGAATGTTCCCAAGGGGGAGATGATGTAAGGACCCGTACTTTGTTAGGACTTAATGGTGCATGGGATTTGGTTGTGGAGAGTTTTTGACCAAGTTAACACATTATGGAACCTCCACGAGCTGTGTGACTCACCATGGGCCATCTAGAGGAGCCTTGAGGTGACCCTTGGCCTTGTGTCTAAATTGTTGGCCTTAAGTTGAAGTTCAAGACCAAGGGTTGCACCACATGAACCCAAAACGATCTCTGTGGCACTTCACTGACTGTGTGGTGGCCCACATGAGTAGCCTTGGCCTTGAAAGCCAAATTTTGGCAAAGGCACTTCATACATGAACCCTTCACAGGCCGTGTGATAGTTCACAAGTCGTATGACCCTCCGTATGGGTGTTGGTGTGAAAATTTTCTAAGAATGAAATCATTGTCTCAAAAATTTGTTAGTGAAATTTTGTCTAGGAGAAGCTTCACGGAACTCAACACAGCCTGTGTTGCCTCTACATGGTCCATGAGACCTCTTTATGGGACCCTTGACGACATTTTGATTTTCATTTTATTAATGGCGTTCTAGTAATTTGGATACTCTTAAGAGTCATTTATGACTTTCTATCCTATCCTAAGACTTTCAAATGACCTATACTCTTCTTCTCTCATTCAAATTTAATTCAACACTTAGAATTTATTCAATCTCTCTCATAAGAACTCCTCTTAAGTGAACTAGTGAAGGCTTAGCTTGAGGATTAAGGAAAGACTCTCTTCTTCATTAACTTCTTCTTGTTTCTTTTTTGGTAACTAAGGTATATGGGGATGATTCATGGTCCCTTTCAACCATGAAGACCCTAAGATCTTTTATGTTTGATTTTATGAAATTGAGCTTAATCTAAACATGGGTCTTTATAACGACCCCAAAGAAAGTGCCCGAAAATGTGCCTCAGAAGTGTCCAGAATCGTAATTTCCATATATCTAAAAATTCGTCTGTTAGTTTGAAAATATGACTTCATATTTTTTTTTAGGGAGCCAAATGGAGTGGGAAATGGGTCTAACCGAATTTTAGAGCAACCGTATCAAAATCCGAAATCACAAAAAAAGCTATTTAGGAGGGTCAACTTTGAATGGGAATATCTCTTATAACATAAATAGTTTGGTGGCCCACGAACTACCAACTTAAAGCCCTTTGAAGTATCTTTCCAGTGCACTTGGTTTCACCTTATTCTGAGTTCTTATAAGGATTTATGCCCATTTTCGTAGAACTCATTTTTACAGAAAATACAAATTTCTAGAGAGCATCTATGTCGCCTCCGTGATGCGGACTAGTGTTATTTTGGCCCTATTTATTTTAATTTTGGTCCAAGACTTTCATGTGATGGGCCCAAGGTTTCCCATATGTTTTTTTACCTATACTTAGGCTTATTTCACCCTCATATCATCCTCAATATTCCCCCAATATCCTCCCAAGCACCTAGACTCATATTTTACCCTAAATTCAAGTCCCAAAACTCAAGAGCAATCTTAAGGATTTCTTCAAGTATTTCATTCAAGCTTCAAGTAGCCACCTTCAATGTCTTTCAAGGGTTCCCCAAAGCTAAGGTATGTGGTGTTGAACCATTGGGTCCTTTTACCCTTGGTACCTAAGCATCCTTTTTACTAATATTGCATGATTTAAAGTTGATCTTACATGTGGGTCTTGTGTATTAAAAAATTTACTGCACAGTGATTTGAGTTCATGAAAGTATAGTTGTTTTAGCATATTTTGAACTATAAAACTTGGATCCAATGTAAGATTTGATGAGGGGTTTTGATGTGTATGTCTTGAGGGTGTTGCAAGCTGTTGAATGATGGTTTTACAATGGATTTTCCTGCATGATTTCATCTCTAAATTGCATGGTCATTTACCCCCATCACACCCCCCAAGTGTTTGATAAAATGTCCGACTAGGATTTCTTGAGGAATTGAAGGTCCAATTCATTTCTTATGAGTTGGATAGTGTTATTATGAGTATATGATGATGAAATGATGATGGAGTGACGATGAAACAATGGTATGCATATGATGTATAATGATGAGAGGAAATGTAGGTATATGATGACTTTACGATGATGAAGGTATGTTGTACATGTGTTGAATTCATGAAAAGTATCTATGATGTTGCAAGTTGATTGCCTTCTTGAGGGGGTACCAAGCCTTAAAAACCTTGTTGAGAGGGTGCCAAGTCTCAATCACTTTGACAAGGGGGTGCAAAGCCTCGGTTGCCTTGTAGAGGTGGTGCTAAGCCTCAGTCACCTTGTTGAGGGGGTACCAAGCCTCAATCACCGTGTTGAGAGGGTTCTAAGTCTCAATCACCTTGTTGAGTGGGTGTTAAGTCTCACTTACCTTGTTGAGACGGTGCCAAGTCTCAATCACCTTGACGAGAGGGTGTCATGCCTCGGATGCCTTGTTAAGGGGGTATCAAGCCTCAATCACTATTAAAGGAATGGTGTGCCTTGGAGTTGGGAAGTAGTTCACTTGGTCTATTCTACGTATATCATATTCTATATGAGCATGAATTATTTAAGCATGTTTGACCTTAGCATTGATCATACATGTCATATTATTATATTATGCCTATTGTCTATTGTTATGCATTTTGATTATGATGCCTATCTCTTGTTGCATTTCATCATACACACTTAGTACATTCAAACGTACTAACGCATACTCTATGCCTACATGATGTTACCATGTAGGAACCATAGCGCCTATTGATTCTTCTTATGGCTAGACAGATTGTTCAAGTTAGCCTTTGGTGAGTCCTCCATTCTGGGGACAATGATTATTCTCTTATACTATGTTCTAAGACTATATTTCTTTTTTGTATGTATTAACTATGAGGGTGAGCCTGGTTGATTGTCTTGGCCCCCACCTTTATCTATGTCGTAAAGGTGTCGTTGGACATGTTATGTATTATGCTTGAGCTTTGAATCACTTTTGATATTCAAGCTATTTAAGTATAAATCTCTCTCTCTCCCCCTTAATCCCAATTTCCCTTGTTTATATTTCTTACGTTGTTTTACATTTCTTCTGAGACCAAGGATGTGTACTGATATGCTATATGGCTTGTTTGAGGTCCCTTCGGGTTCCCCATTTCTTAGTCAAGTTTAGGCCTTAGGCTTGGGTCGTGACAAAGATGTTATCAGAGCACTAGGTTGATAGATCCTTAGAGTCCAACTCACCGTATTGATTAGAGTCTTATTCATGATTGTGTTGTGCACCAGAACTATGAGTACCCTTCATCGTGGTCTATGTCGTGCTTTAGAAGTGAGATAGGGCTTTCCCCTCTAACGAATGTCCTTTGCTCTTTTGGTTGTTCATGCCGCTTCAAGGAGAATGGTAAGTAGAAGGTTTTGAATTTGATGGATTTGAGTTTCACTATTTCTTCTCTATTCTTTAGTTGATGGTGGGGCTTCTTATGTGCCCAAGTGGTTGTATGGATCTGTGGTGTCTATTCTCTTGGTTGGGTATATTGGCCAGAAAGTTCATAGGTGTTGATCCGGGATGTATTGTAGTTAGTTCTTGCTTTGTGGCTTGTTGGATTTGATGTGGTGGATTTTGATGTTGTACTTGGGATGAAATAGTTGCATGCATATTGTGTCTCCATGGATGGTGGGACCCATATAGTTAGAATCTGACTCCTTAAAGAACACGTGTTTGAATGAAAGGTTGTCAAGTGGTAGCAAGGAAGGTAGGTCCATTCTTGACTTAAGATACAATTGATCTCTAAGGTGTTGCATTTAACATCTTGTGAGAATTAGAGGTGTTGACCTAAGTTGCTTTGCAATAGAATTGTTGTTGGTGGTAGATGAGGCTTTGAATGTCCTTTGTGATATTTTAAATTTTGAGGTAGTGCATGTGAATCATTTGAGGATAGTAAACAAGTTTAAGGAAGAAGGTTGGGTGTTAGTAGGAGAGATGGGAATTTCGATGGTAAGAGGTTGCCTTCCTAGGTTGTGTGGTGTCGAGTGATAGTATTAAGGTGGACCTTAGTAAGACCAAGGTGATTAGAGATTAGCCTAGACCTTTGACTTCATCAGATATTAGGAGCCTCTTGGGTTTAGTGGGCTATTATCGGAGATTGTGAGTAAGTCCTCTTCTATTGTTGCTCCTATGACTTAGTTGACCCTATGTAAGGCCATGTTGTGACAGATGTTTTGAGTAGGGTGATTTGATAGGTCCGTGAGTTGCTATTTCTTGTGTTATTCCTTGGTGCTAGTAGGATTCATGTGAATGTGGGTTGATCATTGATCTCTTCCAATCAAGGAGACCCAAAATTATTTTCAAGAAAACCTACATAGATTTTACCTATTTTAATTTGGGATTTGAATGTGATGATTCCTAAAATTCTATTGATGCATGGGTAGTGTTTATTTGATGATTTAAAGTGATTTAAACTGTTATATGAGGATTTACTTTGGGTTTATGAAGTTATAACTATGCATGTTCCCCTTTTGAAATCATTTATGAATGAGAGATTACATTATATATTTAAAATATGGAATTAATTATGTTTTCACTTCAACTTCATATTATAAATGTTGATTATAAATGGAGTCTTAATTACCTATGTCATTTCCTCATTTTTCATAGCATATGTATTCATGTACACAGATTATTTTGAAAAATTATGTTATGGGTAAACCCAATTTCGTTTCATGGTATGATTTTAATAAAAGGGTGGTTATCACAATATTGTGATCACACGTATGTCTTTGTTTTTGACTCTTTAAGCATTTTGGGTTCTTGCACCATTTTTTGTATGAATGGGCTGTTCGTATGCATGAGTATTATGACTATGAAATTATGATTTTGGCATTTGAACCTAATTATGAATTAGTATAAATGATGTTTGGCTTTTGAGACTAATTGTGCGTTGAAATGATTTGGAAAATGAGTATTGCCTCTTTGAAAGTATGTACATGCATATTATAAGTATTCTTGTGGGATGACGAATTAGCTTGTTATGTTGAGGGTCTTGGGCTTGTTTGGGCTACTTGCATAGCATGTTTCTAGTGAGTGTAGAACCCGTAAGGTTGTAATATGACAGGTAAGGATGGTCAACCTATTTAGTCAACTACGATGAGTTAGTCACTTCTCTAAGATTGAGCTTTGGTTCGGGTTTTGTCCCCAAATGAGGATGAGGGTAGATGATATCCCTAAGTGTCCTTTTCGAACTAGGAGTAAGCATTTTGAATATTGGTGGAGTTGTTTGGTTGGCTTATGCATCGGTTGTGTTTATAGATTTCATGAATAGGGTCTTAAAACCCTACCTTGATATGTTTGTGGTGGTCTTTAATGATGAGGCATTGATTTGTTTAGAGCTTGTGAATCATTTGGAGCTAGTGTTGCAAGTCTTCGAGGATGAGAGGTGGTTTGCTAAATATGATAGGTTTGCATTGTGGATAGCAGAAGGTGGTTGAGATTCTTTAAGGATTATGAATGAGTGTGCATTACTTTTCCCCAATAAGGCTAATGTTGCGGTCGGTGCTCTATGTAGCCTAGCATATGTGGATGGTGGTGGCAAGAAGGAGACTAGTGGGATCCATCGGTAGGCTAGATAGGGAGTTAGGTTGAAGGAAGTAGAGAATGGTGGTATAGTGTTCTTGGTGGTTCTAAATCTTCTTGGGTTAAGAGGACTAGATTGGGCAAGGCCTTGATTTCTGCCTTATTAGAGTTGGAAGTTTTGGGTGAGAGAATGATAGAGTGGAGGTTGTCTCCCAAGGGGGAGATGGCGGTTATGGTACCAAGTGGGTTAGGTGTATTTAAGGTTGACAATTGAGTTGAGGATTGTGAGTCCTTATAGAGTATGAAGGGAGGTTGGTTGGGTTGCATAAGTTTGGGAATTGCCTATGGTATGGTTATGGTTTGTCCGATTTTTCATGCTTCTAGGTGGATGTGATATATTGGTGACTTTAGTGTTATAGAACACTTTGAGGTTGTGGGTGTTGAGGAGGGTAAGTTGGCTTAAGAGAAGGTTCTGGTGGGGGTGTTGGATGGATGAGTGGAGAAGTTGATTGATAATGATGTAGTGTTCTTCAAGGCCCTTTGGGAAGAGTCGTTTATTCGTATGTGTCTCTCGGGAAGCCAGAGCGAGCATGGAGGAGCAATATCCATACTTCTTTCTTTCTATTCAAGATTATGATGACATGTCAAGTCCTTTTTATGATTCCAAGTCTTATGTTTTAGCCCCTATGTCATTCATATACATTCATGTTTAAGTTGGCAAGTTCATGATGATTTTACACCTATGTTGGGATTTTGAAAATGGTGTTTTAAGGTGTACTGTTGCATTCTTGTTGGGTATGACCTCCTTATGATTATTCATATCTTGTACATCTCTTTTACATTCGGGGACGAATCTTTACAAGGGGGAGATATTGTAACGGCCCCAAAAAAAGTGTCCCAAAATGTGCCTCGGAAGTGCCTGGAATGATAATTTCCATACATCTGAAAATCTGTTCGTTATTTTGAAAATCCAACTTCATATTCTTTGTTTTGGGGTCAAATTGAGTGGAAATAGGTCTAACCGAATTTTAGAGCAACCGTATCAAAATCCGAAAATCACAAAAAACACTATTTAGGAGGGTCAACTTTGA
The DNA here is from genome assembly GCA_026153255.1 of Solanum medicagineum. NCBI lineage: Eukaryota > Viridiplantae > Streptophyta > Magnoliopsida > Solanales > Solanaceae > Solanum > Solanum medicagineum. Next base: position 19,439 of record JAPFFP010028609.1, on the reverse strand, counting down.
AGGGGCATATCTCTTAGCACACAAAGAACTAGGTGGCTCACGACCTACCAACTTAAATCCCTTTGAATTATCTTTCCGACAAACTTAATTTTACCTGATTCCGAGTTCTTATGAAGGATTTATGCCCATTTTCGTAGAACTCATTTGTACAGAAAATACAGATTTCTAGAGAGCATCTGCATCGCCTCCGCGATGCGGACTAGTGTTATTTTGGCCCTATTTTTTGTAATTTTGGTCCAAGACTTTCATGTCATGGGCCCAAGGGTTCCCATATGTTTTTTACCTATACTTAGGCTTATTTCACTCTCATATCATCTTCAATATTCCCCCCAATATCCTCTCAAACACCTAGACTCATATTTCACCCTAAATTCAAGTCCCAAAACTCAAGAGCAATCTTAAGGATTTCTTCAAGTATTTCATTCAAGCTTCAAGTATCCACCTTCAATGTCTTTCAAGGGTTCCCCAAAGCTAAGGTATGTGGTGTTGAACCATTGGGTCCTTTTACCCATGGTGCCTAAGCATCCTTTTTACTAATATTGCATGATTTAAAGTTGATTTTACATGTGGGTCTTGTATATTAAAAAATTTACTGCACAGTGATTTGAGTTCATGAAAGTATGGTTGTTTTAACATGTTTTGAGCTATAAAACTTGGATCCAATATAAGATTTGATGAGGGGTTTTGATGTGTATGTCTTGAGGGTCTTGCAAGCTATTGAATGATGGTTTTACCATGGATTTTCCTGCATGATTTCATCTCTAAATTGCATGGTCGTTTACCCCCATCACCCCCCAAGTGTTTGATAAAATGTCCGACTAGGATTTCTTGAGGAATTGAAGGTCCAATTCATGTCTTATGAGTTAGATAGTGTTATTATGAGTATATGATGATGGAATGACGATGAAACAATGGTATGCGTATGATGTATAATGATGAGAGGAAATGTAGGTATATGATGACTTTATGATGATGAAGGTATGTTGTACATGTGTTGAATTCATGAAAAGTATCTATGATGTTGCAAGTTGATTGCCTTCTTGAGGGGGTACCAAGCCTTAAACACCTTGTTGAGAGGGTGCCAAGTCTCAATCACTTTGACAAGGGGATGCAAAGCCTCGGTTGCCTTGTAGAGTTGGTGCTAAGCCTCAGTCACCTTGTTGAGGGGGTACCAAGCCTCAGTCACCTTATTGAGAGTGCGCCAAGTCTCAATCACCTTGTTGAGAGGGTGCAAGTCTCAATCACCTTGTTGAGAGGGTGCCAAGTGTCAATCACCTTGACGAGGGGGTGCCAAGCCTCGGATGCCTTGTTGAGGGGGTATTAAGCCTCCATCACTGTTCAAGGAATGGTGTACCTTAGAGTTGGGAAGTAGTTCACTTTGTCTATTCTACACATATGATAATCTATATGAGCATGAGTTATTTAAGCATGTCTTACTTTAGCATTGATCATACATGTCATATTGTTATATTATGCCTATTGTCTATGGTTATGCATTTTGATTATGATGCGTATCTCTTGTTGCATTGAATCCTACATACTTAATACATTCAAATGTACTAACGCATACTCTATGCCTACATGATGTTATCATGTAGGAACCGGAGCGCTTATTGATTCTTTTTGTGGCTAGACAGATTGTTCAAGTTAGCCTTTGTTGAGTCCTCTATTCCGGGGACAATGATTATTCTCTTATACTATGTTCTAGGACTACCTTTCTTTTATGTATGTATTAACTATGAGGGTAAGCCAGGTTGCTTGTCTTGGTCCCCGCTCTTATCTATGTAGTAGAGGTGTTGTTGGACATGTTATGTATTATGCTTGTGCTTTGACTCACTTATGATATTCAAGCTATTTAAGTATAAATCTCTCTCTCTCCCTTAGTCCCAATTCCCCTTGTTTTTATTTCTTACGTTGTTTTACATTGCTTTCGCGACCAAGGATGTGTAATGATATGGTATGAGGCTTGTCTGGGGTCCCTTCGGGTTCCCCCATTCACCGGTCACATCTAGGCCCTAGGCTTGGGTCGTGACAGTCTTTTAGATTATTATTTATTTCATTCAATTGATATATGTGCTATGTTTAATTGTTGTTTTTAAAGTGATTTAATCCCTAATATGATGAATTGCATGAATATTATGAAAATTTGAATATGCGTTGTGATGTCGCCCAAGCTACACCTCCCTTTTCAGGCTAAAATGGTTGTTGTCAAGATATAGAACCTAACCTAGGTTAGGGTCTAACCCAAGGAAATATGGTTGACTTAGCAAAATTTAATTTGCAATTCGGGTTTATTAACCAACTTATTTTCCCAAAGGGAGGGTTTTATAATCACTAGTAAAAGTAATGCTGAGCTACGACAAGTGTTTAACCAATATGAAGAGAAACTAGGGTATTGTGTTCCCCTTGATTATCTAACTTAGTATCACCGGATAACCAAATTCTTTTCTAGTGTGTAGCATGCAAAACGATAAGTTATGTTCATGAAACCCTTTGGCCCAGGCGAGAGGTGAAATTCACTATGTGATTTGGTCTATCCCCACAGTGTGACATTACTAACCCTTACCTATTATCCTAGTGCAACCTTCCCTTGGCATAGTTCGGTTGATTAGACGAGAATCATCAATTGAATCCTGTTAATTACCCTCTTTTCCTATTCATTATTACCTTGATCAAGTCAATAACACTAGGTGGATTCTAATGTTGGCCACCATTAGAAAGCATATAAAACAAAGAGAATTAATTAATACATGCACGCACACTTTTCAAGAATTATGAATTAACTAGTTTTAATTTGTTAGTTCTTTATGGCTCCCACAACATTAGTTGTGGATTTAGCTACTCATGATCAATGTAAATGCAAGACTTAAGAATTCGAATAACATAATTGACCACTTACACAATTTGTTTAAGCACAAGAAAATCCAACTCTTCAATGAGAATCACAAGATTGTAATTAGAAGATGAAATTAAAGTTTATAAGTGTTTCTCAAACTCTCCAATGTTCTTCCTTCATTGTCTACTATCACTCTACTGCCTCCTGACGAAAAATAACCTAACAACCTTTTCATAGTGTTTAAAATACAAATTAAAAACAACTAGGGCGGCAGGCTCTATGAGGTGCTCTATGCCCATATAGTGATTTATGGCTCGTAATTGGGCTTTCATAATCTGTTACTTCAATTCTAAACATGGCTTATATGACACCTCTCTATGACTTGTAAAAGGTTCTATGACCGATATAGGGTTTTATCTGATGAGATTTTAGAAAGTCCTCATTATTTGATCCTCAGGGTATGAGACTAGGTCTATGGCTCGTCTCCATGTTCATAGATCAGACATCAGTAATCCACCCTTCACAGGAATTTCACATGAAATTCCCTTCACAACTCGTAGAATACTCTATAGCACGTACAGGGTATTGTGGAACTTCAAATTCAGTAACTTCTGCATATTTTGCCTAAAAACGATGCCAACCTAGAAATTCTGCAAAACAAACACAAAACGCACCAAACCTACTAACATCAAAATGAGAACATACTAAATTCCAAGTTTTAAGCATCAAAAGTGGTGTATTTTGACAGCACATCAACACTCTCAACTTAAAATAGTTACTTGTCCTAAAGCGACTGGCTTAATCGATATAAGTAACATAGAAACACACAGACCTCAACCTAATGGCATACATCTCATCAAACTTAAGCACAGATACCCACACTACTTTTCAAAACATAGTCAGATAGCTATCCAGCAAACCAACAAAGATCAGTGTCTATGACAATATAACTATAACAACCGAGGTAACCATCAACAAGCCACAATCAATGAATAAGTCTAATGCTAATAATGCGTTGCAAGTTCCCTCACAGAAAGAAGTCCTATATCTCACTCTCAATGATGTTTTAATGTATAACCTTGAGATTAAGCAAAGTCACTTACTCTCACAAAACATATTCATATATCATGCTCAATATCATATGCTTGCCCCTATAATCATCACTAAGACCTTGACCACTTGGACTAGGATCACTTTAGGACTTTACAGACTTGTAACGTAGGCTCAGGGGGCTTTAGTATGATGTTTTGGGAACATAGTGACTAAAGGCCATAAGGAAGTGGTCTTTTTTCGTCAACACATTGAGCCTCCTATATTCCATGCACACTCTCTATCTAGTGACTGGCCGCATGGGGATCAACTCGCTGTTAGCTTTTGGGACCACAGTGATACCTTTTTTCTTTGGAACACACTGAACCAGGCTCACCCATTCACAATTGGAGATCAGACAGATCACTCCTGCATCTAACCACTTGATGATTTCTTTTCACACGACCTATAGCATAAGGGGGTTGAGATGCCTTTGGGAATACTTGGCATATATTCCTTGACCAACTGGACTTTATATATACATATCTCAGGAGGGATACTAATGATATCTGCAATCATCTAGCCAATGGCCTTCTTGAACTGTTTAAGTACCATACAAGGGCATTCACCTGCTCATCATTTAGATCCGCAACAGCTATGACTCGAAAGGTGTTGTTGGCACCCAAAAATGCATATTTCAGATATGCAGGAAGAGCCTTCAACTTAGCACTAGTGGTGGGTAGTGATTCTCGATTTTGCAAGTCTAGCTACAATTTAGTCTGCCGCATAGGAGCATAGTATATCCCCAACGTATTCACTGTCCCCTCATAGTATGGGATGCCATTACTGTCAAAGTTCGTCAGTACAACCTCCAAAGTATCGACGCCCAGTCTCACCTCAAGTGGTACTTCTGGCTCAGCATCATAAACACTCTCAATAATAGACATCACCCTCAAATCATCCTATTTTGTTGCATCTTGGCAGATGTTGAAAACAAGCTCATCCTTTCCCAATCTGAACTTGAGTTGGCACCTCTCCATGTCCACCAAAGTGCATCCAGTGGCTAACAAGGACCTCCCTAAGATGATAGGGCCTTCAAAGTCAACCTCGCTATCTAGGATCAAAAAATCTATGGTGAATATGAATTTACCCACCTTGTAAAGCACATTAAAAGTATCCCTACAGGCTTCTTCATTGCGTGATCAACCATCAACAACCTCATGCTCATCGGAGTAGGGGCTCCCAGTCCTAGCTTCTTTAAGATTGCAAGGGGTATTAGATTTATGCTGGCACTAAGATCACTCAATGCCGTTGCAAACACCACATCCCCAATGGTACAAGGTATGGTAAAAGTGCTGGGATCTTCTCATTTTTGAACTAAGGACCTCATAGGAATTATGTTGCAATGTTGAAGCTCATGGGAGAGCTCCTGACTCACAGTGCGCTTCTTTGTAACCACATCCTTCATGAACTTTGCATACCTTGGCATCTTCTCCAATACCCCAATGAGAGAAATTTTGATGGAGAGTTGTTTCAGCATGGAAGTAAGAGTTTGAACTTGCCCTCCTACTCATTTATTCAGTAAGGGTAGGAAGGAGGAGGCGGATATGCTGTGAAAATACAACACTTTTGATACTTAAAACTAGTGTTTTCAATTAGATGTTAGTTGGTTTTATGTGTTTTTGTATTATATTTGTAGGATTAAAGGTTGGCCTTGATTTTGGGAAAAAATATAGAAGTTACTGAATTTTGATGCAGTACGAGACGCTTTACGGGCTGTAGACCATTCTACGGGTCATGAAGTGGGTTTCGTGAATTTTCTTAATTTGATTCTACGAACATGCAAATGAGTCATGGAATGACTAATGAGTCATAGGAGAAGGTTCATGCCCTAAGGATCAGAGATTGGGACATTCTAAAGATTCATTAGATGAAATCCCCTTATGGGCCACAAACTACTTTACAAGTCATAGAGAGCTGTCACAGATTTGAAGTCCAAATTTCTAAAAGCTTTGTGTCAGACCCTGATTACGCATCGTGGAATGCAATACGACCCATAAACCCCTTTCGTATAGCGTGCCGACCAGTTATATTATTTCAATTTGGACTTGTATTTTATTTATTATAAATAGGTTTTTATTATTTTTGATAAGCTTTTTCCTAATACTCAGAGGAGTCAGTAATTAGTTTTATTTTCTATTCATCATTACAACCCCTCCCCCCCCTTTTGGGGAAGTAAGTTAGTTAACTACTCAAATTGCAGTCATTGAATCCTCTTGAGTCTATGTATTCCCTGTGGGATCGACCCTAACCTTTGTTAGCTTCTTTTTCTTGACAACAATCACTTTATCCTTTTAAAGGAGGTGTAACTTGGGCGACATTAAGAATTTTTGGCGCTGTTGTTGGGGAATAAGGCTAGACTTAGTTATAAATTCATAGTGGTTTGAGTGTTAATCCTTATTTCTCATATTTCACTTGTTTTTGTTTTTTTAGGGTGTAAGTGTAGTGTAAACCTGGAGTCAAGTCAATCCCTTAACTCTGTTTGACCTAGAGATTCAGAGAACACTGAGGAGAATGGCCCAAGATAACGCCAACAATACAACCAATACAGCTCTAAACAAGAATGAGAATGAAAATGTTGATCACTAGAACCCACTTCCTCTTTAGGATATTGCTCCACAACCTCAAGATTTTAATGTCAATGCTTAGAAGTGGAATCAATACAGGCTGAATTCTATGGCTATGGAGGTCATTAGAGCTATTGTGATGCCACCACAACCGGTGACACAAAGTCTACAGTCTCGAGTGAGTTACTTTAGATGTTGTAGAACCATAGGCTATTTGTGGGATCCTCATAGCCACCTACACAATGTTGCACTCATCTGAAAGAGTGTAATGGGAACACAAAATCTATCTATGGATGCTATGGGACTCTGTGTGTTCCCATTGTCTCTTACAGGCAATGTAGCATTATGGCTATCTGGGCTCTTGTAAAGTTTGATCACTAGTTGGGTAGACTTATAGAAGGCCTTTTTGGAGAGGTACTTTCCTAGATAGAAGAAGCTCAAGTTGAAAGACCAAATCTACAACTTTGAGCAACTTCCTGGTGATTCAATCAGTACTATTTAGGAGCGGTTCATCAAATGCTTGAGGAGTGTCCCAGACCACAAGATAGTTGATGATGCCTTGGTGGAGATCTTCTACCGTGCCCTTAATGAGAACGGTCAGTCTTGTGCTGACATTATCATGGTGGGCATGTTCTTGGATCTGCCATTTGCAAGGATCGCAGATCGGATGGAAAGAGTGGTCAAGACTAATTATGCATGGAGGAAGAGAGATAGAGCATCCACTAAAAGTTCATTAATTGTCAATGTTGGTCCAGAGCAAGCAAAGATCAAGGAAGAAATCATGCAACAACTTGCCCAAATTCGCAAAGGTATGGAGGTGATGATGAAGCAGAACCAAGAATGAGTCAATGTAGTGATTTATAAACCTCCATGTGCACCCATGTATGATGAGCCTTATTATGATGAGGATGCGTGTTTTGTTTCTGATTATATGAGGGGTTTCTAGACCAATGCTCAAGGGTCCAATCAAGACTATGGGCACCAATTTCAAGGAAGCCAAGGTCGGCAATTTAATAGAGGTGGAGCTTATAGGGAAAACTGCGGAGGATATTATGATAGAAATAGGGGTCCAGAGAGATGCAGATTGGGATCGCATAGATGGCTTAAAAAATGGTCCCCTATGTGCCACCACATAATCATAACACATGTGCAAGTAATTTCAGAATTAAGGAGATGTTCGACCACCTGTTGAAGAAAGCTGAGACATAGGATGAGACTTTGAGGGGTATGAAATCTGAGATTTCTAGCATTAATCAGAAAATTGAGTCTCATTCTATGGCTATCAAATAGCTTGAAAAAAATTTTGGTCAAGTATCAACTAAACTAAATTGACGTCAAAGGGGTACATTGCCTAGCAACACTGTTCAGAATCCTAAGAATGAGGGGCAGTGTATGGCGGTTACTACTCGGGGTGGCAAGAGAACCATTGATCCTTCCATGCCAGTTAACGAGGATAATGTTCGAGAGGAGATGACTGTGGTCAAAGATGTGGAGATAGGATATGATCGTGGCAATGATGGGATGAGTGAAGCAGCTGATGCGCCATAGATGTTGAAGCCCATTCCTAGGCATCCTCCTCCATTCCCTTAAAGAATCAAAAAAGGGAGAACGAAGCAAATTCAAGCACTTTTTCTCCATGCTGAAACAACTCTCCATCAACATCCCTCTCATTGAGGCATTGGAGAAGATATGACGATATGCTAAGTAAATAAAGGACCTAGTTACAAAGAAGCACACTGTGAGTCAGGAGCTCATCCACGAGCTTCAGCATTGCATTGCTATTGCTACGAGGTCCTTGGTTCAGAAATGAGAAGACCACGATGCTTTCACCATACCCTGCACCATTGGAGATGTAGAGTTTGCAAGGACACTCTTTCATCTAGGTGCCAACATTAATCTAATGCCCCTTGCGGTCAACAAAAAGCTAGGATTGGGACCATACTCCAATGAGCATGCGATTGCTAAGTGTGGATTGCGCGGTGAAGAATCCTGTGGGGATACTATATGATGTGATGGTTCAAGTTGAAAAGTTTATATTCCTCGCAGACTTTGTGATCCTAGATTGCGAAGTCAACTTTGACGTTCCAATCATCTTGGGAAGACCGTTCCTAGCCATTGGGCAAGTACTAGTGGATGTGGAAGCTGTTCAAGTCAGGTTTAGATTGAACGATGACGAGGCAATCTTCAATATCTGTCAGTCCATGAAACATCCTGATGACATGAAGAACAAAGTTTGGGCAATTGGTGAAGTCTGAGTATCCAATTTGTCCAAGTTTTGCCACGACAATAAATCATACGCTACTTGGGATGCAACCCAAGGTGTTTGATGTAATAGTGTAGTTGTAGGTTTATTTTCAGTTTTTGAACTCATAGGTAGTATATTTTCTTTTATTTTCATTGTAATTTGGGTATTAAGCTTGTTGCATATAGGGTAACAGTGTGTTTTATGAAGAATATGCAGGTACAGGGCTAAGTTAGCCATCTTTGGTTGAGAAGAGCATTGAAGAGTCTCTATGACTGGTTTTATGGGATGTAAAATAGTTTACTACCTGTACACCATCTGGTAGAGAATTCTAGTGAGCAAAAAGTTGTGCACTCTAGTCAACGAGCCAACTTCATGATCTGTAGATAAAACTATGGGTCGTGAATAGGGCTCATAGACCCTAAGTAAGTTTCATGAAATTTGCTAACTGTTGAGGATTCTATGATAACCTCTACAAGTTGTAAATCACTTTATGACTCATGGGCTGGCCCATGAAACCCCATACCAAAATCTAGGGTTTGGATGTAATACGAAACCACAGTTCATGAGTTGCAAAACACTCTACGGCCCATAATCGGGGTTTCATAGAGTCCAGCCCCATTAGATTTCAGTTGACCTGGTCAAGGTATAAATATAGGGCCAAATTAAGTTGACCCCATTTATAACCTAATTTACAAATTACCCAGCCAACCCCTCCCCCACATGATTTCGACCTCCAACGACAGTCGTACACCTATTTTCCGTCAATTTTCTGACAACCTAGGGTTTAGTGCCTCTTCACCTCCATTATTTCCTACAACTTAATCATACTACTTGGAAAGTTTTTGGTTGGTTAAAAATCTTTAAGTTGCCTATGTTTGTATGATTAAGTTGGAAAGTATGTTGAGAATTGTAGTTTAGACACAAAACCTATGTGTGAAATTGAATTTGAGTTGCCCATGTTTGAATATTTATCTAAGCCTGGATTAGGGAATAGTTGCCTTGATTGTTATGTTTTGAATAGTTTTTGGTGCCTATTAAATCACCTATAATGTATGATGAATTGATATTGTGTGTAAAATGGCAGACAATGAAATAAGCACATAATTTTGTTGAGAAAGTGTCATATGTGGTCAGAATAGTTGGGAAACATGCTTAATCGCTTTCAATGGGGTATATGTGTTGTATAACATGTTGGGGGTATTGTTTGTGGTATGAAAATCATGTGGGAGTGTGTTTTTTCTTTGATGCTGGTAGAATACTTGTTGAGAAATTAGTATGAGGTCCTACGTGATGGGCTTAGAAACTCATGTAACTGAGTTTTCTCATTTACAGGTGGATTTTATGGACCGTGGATCATTCCACAAGTCATAATTACCCCTTGTGCAAGATTCCTGGAAATTAAAGTTTCTGAGTATCCTTCAGACGAGACCTTCTATGAGTCGTAGATCAATTTACGGTTCATAGATAGGTCTTGTGTATCCTTCCCTAGAATAAATTCATATATTGGAATTCTTTATGACTTAGTCTATGACTTGTAAACCATTTTATGGGTCGTACCTGGTCTTGTAGACTTTTCTAGTGGCAAAAAAATGCTTGGACCACTATTTTACGAAAGCTTTTTATGGAGTATAGTATCAACTACGACCCATAAAGATGCTTTCCTAGAACCCTTCTACAACTTAATCCAAATTTTTTTTTTGCATTTTAATTTTTGATTTGTGGGGCTAACCAAAGTGCATAAATGTTCATGTTTCAGGTACTGTGGCCCCAAAATCCAAATATGATGAGATCAGGGCCCTATAGAGGAGGCTCAGATATGTGTCTTCGGATGATGAACATTCTCCTACATTGAGTGGCTCACTAGAGGACCCAGAGGCGGATCGACCATAGGCTAGAGCTGCTGCTAGGGCTGGACAGACTCAGGCTATCATCGTACGCACTCCCAAGTATGATGACGGAGGGAATGACAGGGTTATTCACCCCAGATGACTACATCTAGAGAGGAATCCAGTTTTGAGACAGGCTTTATGGACGGATTAGAGATAGAGTCCACCGCAGCAGCCTAATCATCACCATCTCCACTTGAGACTCTTACTAGTCAGTGGTGTGTCGTCAGTATGGGTGTCATCTATACAGAGGGCCAGCAATAGAAAAAGCAGGGCAAGACAACCTACTCTATTTATGAGGAGCCTAGAGTCATCTCAAACAGACCTAACTATGTCCCGAGTCTCGAAGAAATGATGATTCAGTATGGGCTTCAGTGGCTCACTCACCATCTTGGACGATATTCCCTGACCATGGTGAGGGTGTTCTATGCTTCATATGTAGCCACCATTCACAACACTCTTCCCAAGGGGAAGAAGCCCCTTACTCTGCCCAAACTAACTAAGATGAGAGTGAGAGGCCGACAGGTGGATATATTAATAGACAACCATCCGTCGGATGCTTTTTGGACCCGAGTTCACTTCCCCCAGATCCACCATAGAGTTTGAATACAGGTTAGGGTAGATGAGGGACCCATAGGTGATGAGAGATATAGAGCAACGAGTCAACTTTATGAGGTGGGTAACTGGTTATATTGCTGAGCAGGGTACGGAACCTGCATGGGTCACCACACACTCAGAGCCTATTGTCAAGGCTTCTCTTAGTTTCCCCACCAAGTTTTCATGGGTGGTTATTCGATCACGCATCTAACCTACTCTTTTTGATAATATATTGACACCAGAGTGTGTATTACTAGTTGCCAGCATCTTGGCTAGCTATGATATTGATTGGGCCCGTCTCATCGCCAAGCACATTCACTAGGCCGCCCTGAAGAGGTACTCCTCTATCCCATTCCCTTGCTTGATACACAGGCTCTGTCTAGAGCCGAGGGTGGAGAGTTTGCACCAACTAGACCAGCTGATTGAGGCCTAACATACCTTTGATCTGAGCCTGATTAAGGTTGAAGAGAACCTGGTGACACCTCGGCGAGCAGAACTTGCTTCTATACCTGAGATGTTCGCCCTAGCACCACCACTTGAGGGTTCATAGACTACCACCACCACTGCTGCTGTTATTGAGGAGAGGGCCCCACAACATGAGGAGAGGGGGCCCACTACTTCTATTCCTGCACCATAGGCCATGACATTACAGGCTACTCCTGCGGGCATGGTTTACATGTCCATAATCTATATATAGGCGAGGCACAGAGGTTATCTCAAATTGAGTCACAATTTGTCCAGCTTGTGCAGCAGATGAGGCCACGGGTCTGCCAGGCCATTTCAGACTAGGAGGGTCGCCTGTAGGTATTCACAGTCGCTACTATTCAAGATGTTCTCCACCATAGATGTTTGCATTGACTCCTTTGAGGTGAGAGTACAGCAGAGCCTGAGCACAACCCGACCATTATACTTGACAACCCTTCAAATGGAGATCCAGCAGCTTGGGGCCAATATGATAGTAGTACTGGTAGCACTAGTTGCATTTCCAGAGACTACGCCCTTAGTGCTAGTGGTAGACCTTTTTACTCATGATGAGCCCATTTAGTCTTCCCGTGGGAGGAGAGCTCACGCAGAGGATGATGATCAAGATAATATATGCTTATATGTGAGTCTTACAAAGCAAGAGGACCTCGATCTTGTCTTGAGGAGGTCGAGATTGAAGGAGGAGAGTCAATAGGCTCGAGAGCATGAGAGCATGAGGGGTGCTGGCCTCTTCGGACAATGTGCTACTACTTAGAAGACTACCCAACAGGAGGAGGGTGGCCAAACTCAACCACACACTGGCGCTTAGGTGCTCGGGTATGATTTTTGACCCCGTAAGTTTTTATTTTTCTTTGATTTTGTGCATTAGGGACAATGCACATCTTTTTCGATGGGGTGTGGGTAGTTATGGGTCTCTCTGAAGTCTGGGTAGCTTGGTTCCATAACTACCCCAAATTTTGATCCCGAGTTTTTCTTCCCTGTGTTCTTTTTCCCCATGGATATTTAATTTCTGTTGAGCCGACATGTTTAGGATGTTTAGGTAGTATTTATAGCACATAGTACTAATACTTGTGGCACATAGCATGTTTTTATGATTTGTTTGAAAAATGATACCCACAAAAACTTTTGATTAGTAATCTAGACAACAAACATGCATGTTTAGGTGTGTGACAAATATTTGTTCGGATAAGTGAGGATAAATTGACATGAAAAGCATGATCTGAGAGTCTTTTGTTGATAATGTAGTCAGTGCCATGTAAGTGTGAGTTTAAATTACTAGATTCGTGTGTTGTGTGTTAATTCAAACCTGTTACTCTAAGTTGGATCGTAGATTAATTGGGTCAGGAAAGGATCTTAGAGTATTGTTCTTAATATTCCAGTTAGCCTAAATGACCAACCAAAACTGTAATATATCCTTCGTTCCTAATGTTTAAGCTTAACATGTACCTATTCTTTGGCAACACCTGATTAACCTATCCTTGTTAGTTGAAAAATCCTGAAATTGACCTTGTTCCTTCCTTGAACATTGTGCACCTTGACTGAACCTAAGTTGAGGATGGCTACCAAAAGTGGCCCTAGTTCTGAAGATGGATATTGTACACCTTAACTTAGGCTAAAAGCCTAAGTTGAGGGTGGCTGATGTAAGGGTGAAACACAAGTATAAGGAGGGAAGTTGGTGATACAGAGAAAAAGGAAAATCATGTACTAGGTGCATGAAAAATAAGTGATTCCTTAGTTGTGAGCTAAAAAGAAAAATGAAGTGTAAAAGCAAAGCAAAAAGCTAAAAAATAAAAAGAAAGCACCTAGAAAAGATTTAAATAGGAGAAAGGGAGAATGAGATGAAAATAACATAGTTAATAGGGCTAAAGTGTAGAAAAACGTAGTGTCAAGGAGGGCCTCTAGTCACTATGTTCCAAAAATACCATACCAAAGCCCCTTAAGCCTTTGTTACAAGCCTAGAAAGTCCTAAAGTGATCCTAGTCCAAGTAGTTGAAGGTCTTAGTCATGAGTATAGGGGCAAACCTATGATATTAGGCATGATACATGTATATATTTTGGGAGAGCGAGCAATTGTGCATAGTCCTAAGGTCATATATGAAAACATTATTGCGTGTCACATATTAGACTTCCTTCTATGAGGGTACTTGTTTAACACCCCACATCTTACAATACTAGTACTATGCAAATGAAACATGATATGGTTTGGTCAAATTAGCGCCCATTTTTAAAAGTGCTTGAATTTCATGTTATAGGGTGATATGTGCGTCTAACGATTAAGAGGGTCGAGTGTATACATGTTTTGTCTCAAATTGAGGATATCACGGCCTTAAACAATGTGAGATAATTGAGGTGCTTGCAGGACTTAGGAAGCTAGCAGGTGAGTCACCTACTAGCATAGCTTAAATATACTAGCTAAACGGAGATGAGGACCGACGTCGAATTTGTCCAAGTCTGATTATGAATAAAGTCTGTGTTAAGGGTGTAACTTTAGCCCATATTTTAGCATCATAAATGGACTATAGTTTTAGCCCAAGAAGGATATTAAAAGAGCCCAAAGACATCACAATTTCTTTTATAATTTGGGCCCAAAACTAACTAAGAGAAAGGGGGAAAAATGGGTAGCAAAGGCCCATCAATTTGGAGCCCCTTAAGGCCCAAGTGAAAGGAGCAAGAAGCTGCATCGCCAACTTAATATATGAAGGCTAAAAAATAAAAAGTAAATCAGCCAAAAGGTCTTTTAAAAAGGGGTGAAGACAGCCCCCTAAAGTCACTTCAACTTGGACAAAAAAAAATCTGCTTTCTTGGTTATTCTTTGCCCTCTTTTAAAGTGTGAAAAATAGGCCTCACAACCTTACAAGGATTACTAAAGAACCTCTAAACCTTGAGTTTAAAGGTAAGTATATCTACTTATGCACTTAGTATGTTTTTTTTATAAGAACCAAAGAAATAAGCTAACTATACATGTGCTGGAAATTTTGGACAGCATGTATCCTAAGGATTGTGGTACACTTTTCATGTTAATTAAGAGGCTTTTATCTTCTTGGTTGGCTATATTATGAAGTAAGACTTATGTATTTAAGAAAAGTTGGTTTGATAGTAATGTAACCAGGCTACTTCACCACTGTTACAGTCCGCAAAGATGACTTATTGTAGGATATCTTAATTGTACTCGTAAAAGAAACTTGTGAGATGATAATTGGAAATTGTTGTTTCACGACCTTCACCTAATTTGGGAATATTTGTGGACTATTTTAGTACTGGTTTTATGTTTAAAAACGTTGGATACAGTTTGGGTAAATTTGAAACAGGTTCGGGATTGTTGACGTTGAAATGTAGCGAAGGGATGTAATGTTATGCCGCCTATTTGTATGTTTTTTAGAATTGTTATGTGTTGTACTTTGTGGGCTGTTGTAAGACTGTTATGGCACTTAAACACAATGCACATGATATGTATATGAGAATGTGTATTAAAAAATATGATTAGAGGCGGAAAGGTTGAAAGAATACACTTGGGTTTACAATTATACACTTGCTGCCCCTATGTCATTTTTTTAATGAGATTGGGGTGTCAAGATGTATCTATTGGCTGCTAATACCAGTTTTAACACCTATTATGTTGTAGATAAATATTTGGAGGAACGGAAGGTTATCGCGACGTAATAGTGAGGTCGTACAGCGAGGTATGTAAGGCTACTTGATTACATATTATTTGGCATGAAACACAGATCCCTCCTTGGCACATAAAGGCACTTACCACTCTAACACAACTATTAACCGTGTCTCCACTCTTTCACATGCTCATTTGCTCCCATACATAGTCACCTTTAAATCTACATACATACTTGGGTACCAATATACACGAGTTCGTTCTACTAAATAAAGTTTATGTGTTGTTCTACCTCCTATGCATTTCATCATTTTTGTAACTTACTCCTTTCATTATGGTGTTGTCTTTTGTAATTTTTACGTGTCATCTAGAGATCCAATATTATGACCACCAAAAGAATCATCTCAAAGGTAATTGAAAGATAAATTATATTGCTTATTGATGTGTGGTAACCCGAGGGGTGGAAGAATCACCTAGCAAGGGTCGATTCTATCACGGGGGTAGCCCAAGGTTGAAAGGAAATGCTTAGCCAAGGCTGATCTCGATATAGAATTACCACTAATCAGCTGGTCATTTTTATTATATACTATGCACAGATTGTATAGTAAAGATAAAGTAATAAAAAGAACATAAAGTACATGATCCCACAGTATGACTAAGGGTGGTCTCTTATCCTTACACCAGTGCATAGTTTCATTTGATTTGTTACTTCATATAAAGTATTTCCTGCCATACATATTCAATACATTATCTCGTACTGACGTCCCTTACGGGGGACCTGCATTTCATGCTATAGGTACTGGTGCTAGTAGATCTCCCCAGTAGGAGTACAGGATATCCAGTTGCTTTTACCAAGCTCCAGGTTGCTTTGGAGCTTTGTGTGTCTAGAGCTTATATCTTTTTTGTATAATATAGTTAGCCGAGGCGGGGCCTGTCCCGACCCTTATCAGATACTTTCCTTATCTAGAGGCTTTGTAGACTATGTAAATTAAAGTGTGGTCAAATCTCATACTTTAGATACCGTGGCCCTAACGGACCAACCATATGCATTTTCTTTTGGCTTGTTATTACTGTCTACTTTCTTAAAGGCATGTTGAATGTAGAAATCCCTCATAATATGTACATAAAGCACATAGATATAGGTTGGTTCTCCTGAGCCTTATTGGCAATGGGAGCCAGTCCGCCTTAATGGGACTTTGGGCGTGACAGAAGTTGTATCAGAGTGGGTAATCCTATGGAGTCTACATAGCCGTGTCTATGTAGAGTCTTGTTTATCGATGTGTTGTGCACGACATTTATAAGCAGGAGGCTACGCGACATTTAGGAGTTGCTACTTTCTTTTCATTCCTTCTATCATGCCATAGAGCTGTGTGTAGTAGGTAGATTGTGTCTAACCCCTAAATTATTTTGTACAACAAGTATGCCAAAAACCAGGAAAAACAAAGGTAAAGGGAAGGAAGTAGAAGTGGTGGTTGGTATACCCAGTCAGGTGAGACAACGAAATGATGTTCAAGAGGAGTCTCTGTCACAGATATCTCCAACTCCTCCAGCTCCCGATGAACCCGAAAGTAATGAAATTTCCCCGGAACCACCTATTGATGCTACCAGGTGGTGCGAATAGGGCAGCTGGAACGAGGATACATGATTTCCTTAATTTGGACGCTCCATCCTTCATTGGGTCAGATCCTAATAAAGATCCCCAAGACTAAAGATCATATTCAATGCACTTTAGATGTTATGCATGTGAGTGGTATAAAAGCTGTTGAGTTAGCGACATATAGGTTGAAAGGTGTGGCTATATTGTGGTATGAAGTTTTGAAGCAATCTAAGGGTATAGATGCACCTCCAACTACCTGGAAAGAGTTCAAAAAGGCATTTCTTGACCATTACTAGCCATTAGAGATCCGAGAGGCCCGTGCAGATCAGTTCTTGAACCTCTACCAAGGGAATATAAGCGTGAGGGAGTATAGCCTTCAATTTAATTCTCTGCCCATGTATGCTCCAAGTGTAGTTGCTACTATGGCAGATAGAGTTCATCAATATGTGGATAGATTGGATACTATCTGGTCAGAGACTGCACCATTGCTTCCTTAAATAAATACATAGATGTAGCAAGAATGCAAGCTTTTGCAGAGAAATTGGAGGATCAGAGGCAAAGGAGAAGGACACAATAGTTAGAAAGGGCACAATCCAAGAGGGCCAGGTCCACAGAGCAGTTTACACGACCCGAAGGTGAGCTTAGGCCTCGGTTTTTTAATAGACCGCCTAGGCCATCATCCTCCTACTCTGTAGCCAGTGCTCCATCACATCTTCAGGGGTCTAGGATAAATCAGTTTGGTCCAAGAAGTGAAGGCAAGACGCCTGGACAGCGGGATATTCGGCAGGCCAGTAAATGACCCCTATGTAACCTTTTAAACAGTGTGGAAGGAGTCATTTAGGTATATGACGTGTTGGGACAGATGCTTGTTATTAGTATGGTGCGCTAGGGCATATGATGAGAGATTGCACGAGGAGATGTATGGGTGATATAGCACAATCTATTGGGTCAGCTGTTGCATCATCATCGTCAGTTCCTCCGTTAGGTAGGGGTTAACAAGCACCTATGGGTCGTGGTAGAGGTGTTAGATGGGCAGCTAGCTCTAGCGGAGTCCAAAATCGCACTTATGCTCTGGGGAGTCGGCAAAATTTGAAAGCTTCACCCGATGTTGTCACAGGTATATTGTCCATCTTTTCTCATAATGTATATGTATTAATTGAACCTGGTTCTACACTATCATACATCACTACACTAGTTGCGGGAAAGCTTAAGAGAACACCCAAATTATTGAACAAACCATTTGAAGTTTCCACACCAACCGGTTAATCTATTATGGCTAGAAGGATTTATTATGACTGTGTAATAATTGTTTGTGATAGTGACACATTGGCTGACCTTATTGAGCTAGAAATGGTGGAATTCGATGTTATAATAGGCTTGGATTGGTTAGCTTTTTACTATACCACCGTGGATTGCCAAACTAAGAGAGTGTACTTTCACTTTCCAAATGAGGCATTTCTTGAATGGGAAGGCAATATTGGGGCACCAAAGAGTAAATTTATCTCTTATTTTAAGGCTAGAAAGATGATATCTAAGGGGTATATATGTCATTTAGTTAGAGTGAGGGATATGGAGACAGAATCACCAACTCTTCAATCAGTTCCAGTAGTGAATGAATTTGTTGATGTGTTCCCTGAAGAACTTCCAGGCTTACCTCCAGAACGAGAGGTAGATTTTGGTATTGACTTACTTCCAGGCACTCAACCTATTTCCATCCTCCATATAGAATGGCCCCGGCAGATTTGCATGAATTAAAATAGCAGTTAAAAGACTTATTGGAGAATAGTTTTATAAAATGATGGAACCTCGAGAATGTGTATCGACTATCTACAATTGAATAGGGTGACAATCAAGAATAAATACCCCCGCCCCAAGATTGATAATTTATTTGATCAGTTACAGGGTGCCAAATGCTTTTCAAAAATTAATTTGAGATTAGTTTATCACCAAGTGAGTGTGAAGGAGAAAGATATACCTAAGATTGCCTTTAGAACACACTATGGTCACTTTGAATTTCTCGTTATGTCATTTTGGGCTAACGAATGCACCAACAGTTTTTATGGATCTGATGAATAGGTTATTCAAGCCATTATTGGATGTGTTTGTGATAGTGTTTATAGATGACATTTTTGTATATTCAAGATCAGAAGAGGACCATGTAAATCATTTATAACAGGTGCTACAAGTTCTTCGTGATCGACAGTTGTATGCCAAGTTTTCTAAATGTGAAATTTGGCTAAAATCAATGGCATTTTTGGGTCATACTGTATCCGATGAGGGAAATAAGGGTTGATTCACAAAAGATAGAGGCTATGAAAGATTGGCCAAGACCAACAATGTCATGCCTCAAGTCCCATTAGGGCGGACTGGCACCCGTTGCCGGTAAGGCCCGGGAGAACCAACCTGTACCTATGCGCTTCCTGTACATACTATGATGGATTTCTATGTTTGACACGCCTTTAAGAAGATAAACAATGATGACAAGCCAAAAGGAAATGCATATGACTAGGCCGTTGGGGCCACGGTGTCTAA
>JAPFFP010028568.1:0-15849 GCA_026153255.1 Solanum medicagineum | reverse complement strand
TACTCCGATTATATCTTCTAAATCGTCCACACTAACAATCCACCCTTCCCCTCCAAAAGGTGATTTTAGTAAATAACAAAATATGATTTTTTTACTCGGGCTAAGGGTCAAGTGGGTAATTTTTCTTACATCTCCCCCTCCCGGAGCCCAGGTATCATATACGCCCCCAAAATAAAGAGCCTTGAATACTAGAAGAAAAGCACCTATACCTAACAAGATTAAGTGAATCCCAGCTTAAGTGATGAGCTGAGACAATTCCACATCTTTTGTGAGCATGCTAGTATGGCGTTCTTCATTGATCAAGTCAAGCACTCCCGACACAAACTTGTACATCCTTGCCCTAGGTTCGGGAACCAAGTGAGGACCGTACTTTGCAAGATTATTGAAATTAAGGGAATACTCCCTAACACTCATAGAACATTGCTTAAGATTAATGAACACCATTATATTTTCCTCCCTTAGCTCCATGGGAATGAATCAATTGAGGAAGGCAACCTTGAACTCCTCCTATTGGATGGGATCATCACTCCCTCTCTCTATATTCCATTAGGTAAACTAAATTTGTGCAATGCCATGATCCAGACCTAGGTCCTAGGAACGACATGACGAATGGAAACCCAAGAGTCCCTAAAAGAGCCTCATAGCATCTGCTTTCACATCATTAGTTTGGAAGCGCTTAATAAAGTAATAAACATATAGTACTAAGGAACGAGAAAGTATGACTCAAGTTATAGGATGTCATAAGGTTACGGACTAGCATGAATTCACATCACACATAGCACATAAAAACTAAGGGGCATTTATGTATGACACACATTATGGGGATAGAAAGAAGTTAGGACATTCCAAATTTCCATATGTTATCATGTGTAAGTCATCATATCATCAACATTCAATAGATAACCATAATCATAATCTCCATAACAAATAGCATAACATAGCAAAAATCCATACAAAAGTCTACATTTTGTCCAACAATGCCTCTAATCATATAATGAAGGGGGGGGGGGAGGGCAAGACATGTCCTAGCTCACCCTCAAAGTAAATAAAACATAAGCAGAAGTAACATAATAGGTAGATTGATGGTGGCCTATCTTTGGATGATAGGACTCACCAAAACAACTTTCACAATCCAAGCTAACCATCAAGAGGTGGATGAAGATAGTCTCCGGCCCCTACATGGTTAGATCATATGGCCAAAGAGTACGCATTAGTACGTTTGAATGTACTAAGTACATGGACATACAAATGCTTATGAACTCATTAACCTGCAACCAATGTAAGAGGAAAAGGGCACATATATAGAAAAAGAAGTATTTATACAAGACAGAGTAATATATCAATATGCTGCCATGTAATGCATGATGTATGAATGCCAAAAATACTTTAGCGAGGTTGTGACCTCAACCGATATAAGACGAAGTTAGCTATAACTTAGAACTCTATTGTCTGCCCCATATCAGAAAAAGGGGTGATATACTTACCAAAGGTAGATCATTGTCATAATCATCCCATAAAAAGGGAATAAACATGAACCTATGCTAGGAACATAGTTAAGGGAAAGGAGACTTTATATAAGGACCACATAGGTTGAGCCTTATCTCCAATCTCATTCACTGCTAAGTCAACAACCTATGTGAGAATACATATACATATACATGCTTGGGAAAGAGGCAAAAGTTTTTAAAATCATTTTTATGTATACTTAGGCTTAAAAGCCAAACATGCTTACTTAGGCTAAAAAGCTAAATCATACTCATGCCATACTTTCATGCATAGGATTACCTCCTTGTTCTTATACATAGTGGTGTAAACACCCATAATGGCTTAAAGAGTCATATCATAGAGATTATGTGATCATATATCATGTCATAACCATACTTATTATGAAATAATATCTCAACATAATTGGATCTTAACCCACATAATAATCTTCATGAAAATCGATGCTCATGTATGCATATGCCATGAGTGATGAGAGAATAGCATGGGAAGTTAGAGATTCAAACTTATATCAATAATATAACATGAAATCCATGTAAGCCCATGAAGGAATTCACATTTAAACTTGAGATTACTCATGCCTAAATCAACATTTAAAAGGGACATGCATATTCAAACCTTCATAATATAAATGCAATTCATCATATTAGGGCTTAAATCACTTTTAAAAATCAACTAAATATAGCCTGCCCAAATCTCAATTGGATCATATCAACGTTAATTTAAAACACCCATATTCAAAGTAAGCTTGAAATTCATAAATCAAACAGTAAAACTTGTTTGGGGTCTTCATGGTTGAAAGATACCATGAATTAATCTCACATACCTTAGATAATTTAAGAAGAATCAAGAAGAAATTGGTTAAAGATGAAGGCCCTTCCTTGAGCGCAAAGCTAATTCTCCAATGGCATGATTCAGAGGAGTTTTTTAGATGAGAGAGTTTGAATATCCTAACTTTATTGAATGAACTTGAATAAGAATATAGAAGTATAGGTCTTTTCAGGGGTTTATAATAGGTTAGAAAGTAATAAACGACTCTTAGGAATCAAGAAAAATTACAAGAAAGCCATTAGTGAAACGAGCTTCAAAAAGTTGCCATGGTCCCCATCAAAGAGCCTTACAGCTCGTAAAGTGGTCCACGAATTGTGCAGTGGTCCGTGGTACAGAACTCAGCTAAAATTCTATACAAGGTTGTCTCCACGGAAGGGTGAATGACTCTTGCAAGGGCATACGGTTCGTGCAAGTGTCCGTGCAAATGACACAAAATTTGAGATGATGATTTCATACTTAGAAAATTATTTTGGGATGAGATCTTCATAAGACACCTCTCTACTGCTCGTGGGAGTTGACATGAGACACCATATGGCTTTTGAGGTGTCACACCACCTGTACAGGGTCCTCTTGCAGCTTCCCTTAGCAAAATTCATAGCTATAAGACTGGGGCACCATCCAAGGCCCCTTCCAATAGCCAACCGTGTGGACCACGGCTCGTAGGAGGTTTCCTAGAGGGAAACCAAGTCTCAAGTCCCATCTTAGGCCACAAATATCCATACTCAAGAATTCCCCATAGCTTAGACACCTCTAGGAACTTGAACTTTTATGCACCAAAAGGTCTCATGAAGTCCGGGTTTGTACATCATCTCTCCCTTAGGAACATTCATCCTCGAATGGGCTAGAACATGACTTGAAATGCTTGACTTGAACATGAAACATTCCAATCATGAAAACAAAATGCATAATTCATTACTAGAAATGACAAAGTCATTAAGACTTATGTCAGAGCATCTTTTACATCATTTGTATGCACATGTATACATGTCATGTCATGAAACACAAAACTAAAAGAATTAGGACCATTTAGAATAGGAAAAAGCTATTAACTTAGGCTTTAGCAAATTGGAAAAGATAGGGGTATCACCTCATCATGTCCGACTCTACCTCTAAAGTAACACTCTCCAATTGTTGATTCCTCCAAAGCACTTTAATCGAAGCCATATCCATGGTGCTAAGCCGCTTTACTTGCCTATAAAAAAATCTCAACTAGAACCTCTTCATAAGTCAAACTCTACTAAACTTCAATACCCTCTAAAGGCACAACCAAACTAGGATCACCAATCAACTTCCTCAACATCAACACATGGAAAATTGGGTGAATGGAACTCATATCTGAAGGAAAATTTAATCTATAGTCCACATTTCCAATCCACTCAACAATCTCATAAGGACATACATACCAAGGACTTAGTTTACCCTTCTTACCAAAATGCATTAGACCCTTCGTGGGTGAAACCTTCTTATACACCCAATCACCGACATAGAATTCAAGATACCTCTTCCTAAAATTCCAATAAGACTTTTGGTAACTTTGAGCCGTCTACAACCTTTCCTTAATCAACTTCACCTTTTCCATGGCCTTCAACACAATCCAAGAAAATCAACACAACCTCACCCAACTCAAACCATCCCACCAGGGATCTACTCCCATATAAAGCCTCAAATGGTGTCATATCAATGCTAGCACGAAAGCTATTGTTGTAGTTGAACTCGACATGTGGCAGATGATCATCCCAATTAACCTTAAACTCCAACACACAAGCTCTCAACATGTTTTCCAAAGTTTAGATTGTTCTCTTGTCTTTTCCGTCAGTTTGAGGATGAAAAGTGGTGCTTAACTTCACCTTAGTGCCAAGCCCATTTTTGAAACCATTTGCAAAAGTGCGAAGTAAAATAGGCATCATGATTAGATATGATACACATAGGCACGCCATACAACCTTATCAACTCTTGCATATACAACCAAAAATTAATATTCAAATCTTCCCACTTCCAAGTTGGAATCTTAATATCTCGAGCCAAACCACCTAGTCTTTAATGTTCTACCTTCACTTATTAATAATTGGAATACTCGTATACAAACTTAGCTATGTTTGTCTACATACCACCCCAAATCCCAATAAATTTTGGTGGATCCTAGATGTATGGAATAATCAGAGTTATAGGCTTCACTTATGATCACCTCTCTAAGGCCATCAACATTTGTAACACACAATCGATCTTGATACCGAAGCACACTATTTCCCCTTTGGGACAAAACCACAACATCTTTTCTGCAACCAACTTCTTTAACTCAACCAGATGCAGGTCTAAATCTTGTTTTGCCTTGACATCAACAACCATAGAAGACTCAGTCCAATTCTTAAAATGAATTCCTCTATTATTAGAGTCAGCCAACCTAATACCAAACCTAGCAAAATAGCGAACATCTTTTACCGATTCCTTCATCCCGTCATTAACATGTGCTACATTCCCCATAGATAGCCTACTAAGAGTAGCAGCTAAAACATTTGCGTTGCCAGGACGATATTGAACAATCATGTTATAATCTTTAAAAGGTTCCAACCACTTTCATTGCCTCAAGTTAAGATCCCTTTCGGGGTAACACATATTGAAAGCTCTTGTAATTGTTGAATGCGTCAACATGAATACCTTACCATGTTTCATAAGCACATAGACCAACCCATTTCGAGAAGCATTACAATACACCACGAAGCCATCTAAGCCCCGATAGAGTCAAAACAGGAGTCGATGTATGTCGATCTTTCAAAGTTATAAAACTCTTCTAAAACTCATCTTACTATGCAAACTTAGCCCTCTTTTGAGCAAATTTAGCCAATAGAGATGCAATGGATGAGAAACCTTCAACAAACCTCCTATAATAGCCAGCTAACCTAAGGAAGCTCCGAATATCACAAGGAGTCAATGGTCTGGGCGAATTCTTCATGACCTTAGTCTTCTTTAGGTCAACCTTAATACCATCATCGGATATCTCATGACCATGAAATTCTAATTCGCCCAACCAAAGGCACATTTTCCAAACTTGGAATACAATTATTTCTCCCCCAAATTCTGCTGAACCAACCTCAAATGATCCATATGCTCCCGCTCACTTTGGGAATAAATCAAGATATCGTTGATGAAGACAACCAAAAAACTATAAGGAAATGGCTTTAACACCTGATTCATAATATCCATAAACATGGATAGAGCATTAGGCAAACCATACAACATCACCACAAATTCACAATGCCTATATCTAGTTCTGAAGGTCGTTTTTGAAATGTCACACTCTTTGACCCTAAGTTGATGATAACCTAAATGGAGGTCAATCTTTGAGAAATCTGTGACCCCTTGAAGTTGATCAAACAAGTTGTCGACCCTTGGCAACAAATGTTTATTCTTAATGGTTACCTTATTTAATTGCCTATAATAAAGGCACATCCGAAGAGAGCCATCTTTCATTCTTACAAATAACACTAGAGTATCCCATGGTGATATGCTTGGTTTAATAAAGCCTTTCTCCAACAAGTCTTTCAGTTGATCCTTCAGCTCTTTCAATTCAGTGTGTGCCATGTGAAGGAGGAATGGAAGCAGGTTGAGTATCTAAAAGAAGACTTATGCCAAAGTATACTTCCATTTTAGGAGGAAAATCAGGCAAATCTTTGGGATAAACATCCAAAAACTCATTAACCACTGGAACCAATTCAAGAGTAGGTGACTCAGACTCCATATCTCTAACCCACATAATATGATAAATGCACCCCTTAGAGATTACTTTTTGGGCTTTGAGATAAGATATAAACCGACCCTTAATAGCAGAATCACTACCCTTCCACTCAAGAATAGGATCGTCCAAAAATTATAACTTGACTTTCCAGGTTTTACAATTTATAGAAGCATATGAATCATCTAACAAATCCATCTCGAGAATAATATCAAAATCAAACATCTCAAGTTCCATGAGATCACACAAAAGGACTTTATATAAAATAGAGACAAGGCAAGCCCAATAGAGTCTTTGGGCAATAATAGACACACCCACAGGAGTATAAACTAAAAAAAGAGCTCCCTTAGAATTCCTAGACTCAAGCCAAACTTAACTGCCAAAAGAGGAGTCACAAAAGATAAATTTGCACCTAGGTCAACCAAAGCATAAGCATCAAAATGAATGACTTTTATCATGCTAGTCATAACATTCAGAGTCTCCTATACTTTCTACCGAGCATGAAAGCATAAAACCTGTTGTTTTTGGGTGCACCACCCTGTGAAACCCTTGATTTATTCTAGTCACCCTGAGTCATTTGACCCTAACCCTTTTTAGTAGCTTTGCGACAGTTAGCAATACTTTGGCACATATAACCACACCCATAGCAAGCACCTTAATCTTTTAGACATGCACCCGAGTGATTTTTCCATACATGTAACATCGAGGATGCGCTAGCCCACCTCTAACAGGTGCCTTGGGAGGAGGCACACTGTTGTTGGCAACCTTGTATTGGAACCTTGTCCATGTTGAAGCGACCATATCCGCCACCACTCCTAGAGTTGGAGAATCCACCGTCATAACGGGCACTCTTGGAATCATTCACCCTGTTCTCCTTCAACTTTTTCCCTTCAATCTGTTCAGCATAAGTCATGAGCCTGGAGATATCTATATCCCGAATTAGCATAGTCATATGATATTCTTTCCCAACCAAATTAGAGATCCCAGAAATATATTTGTGCATTCTTGGACGGGGGTCAGCCACTAGCATAGTAGCATAGATTGAGAGATTTTTAAATTTGAGGGCATATTCCCTCACACTCATACCACCTTGTTTGAGATTGATAAATTCTATAATTTTGGCCCCTCTAAGCTCAAGAGGGAAGAAAGGGTCAAGAAAAGCAAACTTAAACTCTTCTTATCTAATCCCGTCATCACCAATCCTCTCCATCAACCATTTGCGTGTACCACACTTGAGTCACATAATTCAACTAATACGCAGCTAGTTCAGCTTTCTCTTCTGTAGGTCACCCCCATGATAGTCAGTACCTTAGAGAGTTCATCTATAAAGACTTGAGCGTCCTGATCCGCTTTTGACTAATAAAATTTTGAAGGATTCATCTTAGTGAAATCCCTCACTCTAGCAGTAGGAGTGATAGCAAAAGGAAAAGGATTGGACTATCTAGCCTTATTGGTCACCACTTGGGCAAGCATGGCAAAAGCAATCCTAAATTCATCTTGAGTAACTGGCTCTACTATAGGCTCACGGGGAACTTGGTCCTTGCTAACTAGCGCTTACTAGGTAGAGGGTCTCTTCGTGGAGGCATCTTCTGTAAGGCATCAAGGACATAGTAAGAGTTAGGAAGTCTTAGGGATGGTCCAAAGCACCACATAAGACATAAAGAAGTAGGGCAATTCCTAAAACGCCATCATAGCCTCCCACTCATAGGTATGATGTACTTCTCACCCATGAATAGGACTCTACTCGATGCGGCATGTTAGACTCCAAGGATCATTTATAAATCTAGTGCTCTAATATATCTATGACCCAGACCTAGGGCCTAAGAGTGACATGGCGAATGGGAACCTAAGAGTCCACAAACAGGCTTCATAGCATCTATATACATATCATCGGTTTGAAAACGCGTAATAAAGAAATAACCACATATTACTAAGGGACGAAAAAGTATGACTCATACTATTGGGATTGTCATAGGGTTAGGGATTGGGATGAATTCACATAGCACATAGCATATAAGAACTAAGGGGCGGGTAAGTATGACTCACGATATGGGGATAGAAGGGACTTAGGACTTTCCATATTTCCACATTTCATCATGGGTAAGTCATCATATAATCAACATTCAATAAATAGCCATAATAATAATCACCATAAACAAATAGCATGAAATAGCATAAATCTGTATAATAGATTACATGTTATCCAATAATGCCTCTAAGTTGTAGAATAGGACGAGAGCTGAGACATGTATTGAGCTTACCCTCTAAGTAAATAAAACATAAGAGGAAGCAACACAATAGGTAGATTGATGGTGGCTTGTCCTTGGATGATAGAACTCACCAAAACAACTCTCACAATCCAAGCTAACCATCAACAAGTGGATGAAAATAGTCTCCGGCCCCTACATGGTTAGATCAAGTAGACAAAGAGTATGTATTAGTACGTTTGAATATACTAAGTATGCGGGCATGCACATGCTTATGACCTCATTAACCACCAACCAATGTAAGGTCACAATGACACATATATAGAAAAGAAGTATATATACAAGAAAGAGTAATATAGCAATATGTCATGCAATCCATGATGCATAAATACCAAAATACTTTGTACATAGCGAGATTGTGACCTCAACCGACATAAGACTAATTGAGCTATATCTTGGAAATCAATTGTCTTCCATACAACAGATATAGAGTTAATCTACTTGACAAAGGTAGATCCTTGTCATAATCATCCCATAAAATGAGCATAAACATGACCTATGTTAGGTACATAGTTATGGGGAAGTAGACTTTATAGAAGGACCCCTTGGGTCGATCCCCCACCTCCAGTCCCATTTGATGCTAAGTCAATAACCCACAAGAATACATATTCATATATGTGCTCGAAAAAGAGGCATAACTCTTCCAAATCATTTTCATGCACACTTAGGCTTAAAAGCCAAACAAACTTCATAATCATGCATACTTAATATAAAAAGTCAAATCATAGTTCATGTACATAGTGGTGTAATCACCCATAATTGCTCAAAGAGACATATCATAGACATTATGTGATCGCATGTCATTCGATAGCCATACTTATCTTGAAATCATAAGCATAAACGTAATTGGAACTTAACCCACATAATAATCTTCATGAAAATCAGTGCTCATGTATGTATATGCCATGAGTGATGAGAGAATAGCACGGGCAATAGAGATCCATACTTAAATCAACAATATAGCATGAAATTCAGGTAGATCCATGAAGAAATTAACATTTAAACCACACTTTAGATTACTCATGCCTAAATCAACATTTAAAAGGGACATCCACATTCAAACCTTCATAAAATCAATGCAATTCATCATATTGGGGCTTAAATCACTTTATAAACATCAACTATATGTACTCTTGTGGGTTATTGACTTAGCACCGAATGTCTTATAAATTAATGCTCATATCTCCATCGGATCAAATGAACATTAATTTATAAGACCCCTATTCAAAGTAAGCTTGAAATTCATATGCAAGAAAGCCATTAATGAAACGAGCTTCAACAAGTTTCTATGGGTCCCGCAAAAAAGCCTTATGACTCCTGAAGTGGTCCACAGACCATGCAGCGGTCTGTGGTGTTGATATTGACTAAAATTCTAGACAAGGTTGTCTCCATGGAAGGGAATATGGATCGTGCAAGGGAATATGGTCCGTGAAAGTGTCCGTGCAAGTGTTGCAAGTTCCAAGATGGTGATTTCATACTTGGAAAATTATTTTGAGATGACACCTTCATGAGACACCTCTATATGGCTCGTGGGAGGTTACACAAGACCCCATAAAATTTATGAGGTGTCACACGATCTGTACATGGTCCTTTTGTGCCTTGCGTTAACCAAAATCATGGCTGGAAGGCTAGGACACCTTTTAAGGCCCATTCTATAGCCAGCGGTGAGGACCATGGCTCATGGGAGGTTCCCTAGAGGGACACCAAGCCTCACATGCCATTTTAAGCTACACAAATCCATACAAAAGCATTCTACATGGTTCATACACCTCCAGAAACTTGAATTTTTACGTATCAAAAGGTCTCACGAAGTCTAGGTCCTTATATGCAAAGTCTTTGAGTTGCTAACCTGTAAGTTCCTCCTTGTCTTCCTAATTCCCCCCCCCCTCCCATAATAGAAAGTACCTTGTACATCTCGTCAATAAATTCCTAGAGATGTTATTCCATTTTGGAGCCATAGAAATCTGGTGGGTTCATCCTTGCAAAATCTCTCGCCCTTGAGGCCGAAGTAAGAGCATGAGGATCTTGGGCTCCTTGGTTTATTTGGTTGATCACCGCTTGTGCCAACAAGCCAATGACATTAAAATATGCCCTATTCTCCTTAGGGAAGTTGTGAAGGCTGAGGGTCCGATTCACCTTGGGGAGTGGGAGCTTTTTTAGCCACTCGTCTTTGAGGCATAATCTATAAGAGAAAAAGACCATCTATTAAAATAAGGGAAACATTAACTTAATTCAAAAGCATGACATAGAATATGAAGAAGTGAATCATTCCAAAAATGCCTCA
This sequence comes from Solanum medicagineum, assembly GCA_026153255.1. Classification (NCBI taxonomy): domain Eukaryota; kingdom Viridiplantae; phylum Streptophyta; class Magnoliopsida; order Solanales; family Solanaceae; genus Solanum; species Solanum medicagineum. The sequence goes on along the minus strand of JAPFFP010028568.1, from coordinate 5,234 downwards.
TAGCTATTATTCATAGTCGTGGCATGCTTCACAACCATGAATAAGACTCTCCTTGACACGGTGTGTTGGATTTCTGAGGAGCATTTACAAACCTACTGCTCTGATACCAATCTTTGTCACACCTCCAAAACCTAGGGTTTAAATGTGACATGGAAAATGGAGAACCTAAAGAAACCCCAAACAAGCCTCTTAACCATGCATAGCACATCCTTGGTTGTGGAAGCAAAAATTTAAAGAAATAATATATAATTTCTAGGGTGAAATGGGATTTTGGAGTCACGTAATATGGTGATGTTGTGGGTAAGAGAATTGGCATGGATTACATTGAAATTAAAGTCTTAGGCACAGGTAAATATGACTCATTCTATGGGGGCGATTAGGGAGTTAGGACTTTCATCTCATCCATACAATAAGCATTCAACACATAAGAGGGAATAAGGGATTAATGGAGTGTTTGATAATACATAACATAATAAGAGTCGGGCTTAATACATACACATCCAAATGTCCAACAACACCTTTAATGCGAATTGATCGGAGGCCAAGCCATCTCCCAGACTCACAGTCATAAGATAGTATCCAAAAATATACAAGTCCAAATAAGGCAAGAAAGTAAATGGTTATTGTAAATGAAATAGAGGACTCACCAAAAGTAGTCTTCCACATAATTGACTAACCATGTGGAGAAGGTGGATCAATAGGAGCTCCGATCCATTCATGGTTAGATCATGTTAGAAAAAAGTATGTGTTAGTACTTGGAATGTACTGAGTATTTGGTGTGCAATGCAACAAGAACATAAGCTAGAATTAAGCAATATGCATAATCATAATCAATAAATATAAGCTCAATATGTCATGAATGCTCAATGCCATATTCAAATTAGGAATGAGGAATCATGAAATCATATAACATACCACACATAGATAAGAAGGAGAAAAACCAACAAACAAGACCAAGCGAGCTACTATTTAGAATTCTGATGTTCACTCCACACCGGAATAGGAGTGGTCTACTTTGCCAAGGTAGACCAAACGCTTACCTTATGGGAACTCTCCCCATTTCAGTAAATACTTCACAAACACCTTATGAGAACAACACCCTTTTTGGATAATAGAAGATTGAAGCCTAATGGCATCATCACCCTTTTTGGATATTTAGTAGCATGTACCATAAGAGAACTCCCCTTTTTCGGTTAGTCAACCATAAGCAATTCTCATGCCTATGGTGGTAACATAATTAAGGACCAAAAAGGCTACCTACCAAGGTTCACTCAATTCTAGGTCACAATCCTAAGAAATACCCAAATCATATTCATAATCATAGTATACAAAGTCTTATTATATCGTAATACCATCATAGAGTAGCTCACCAAAACCAAGGCTTCTAATATCAACGATAAGGCTACATAATTTTTATAAATTTTTTCAAGATTCTCATATCTTGTATCACGCATAATAGCCCCTTTTTGAAACTTATATTTTTTATAACGTGCCACAAGACTTTCATCCACATAGAATCTTGGGTCATAACTTTGATCAAAACATGGTCGATACATCCTCATAAGCTTACAATCATGAAAATCATAAGTAAATTCCATGTGAGGAGTAAAATAATACCACTTGAGCATTATTCAAAATAACCCACCTACAAGCATTATAAAACATAGCTAGGGTATCATCAACGCACATCTAACTCATAGATTTCACATAACTTTTCACTGCACAATCATGTATGAAGGTAAAATATCATAAATCTCTTCATGATATTATAATGTAAAAAGAGTTCATAAAAACAACCATAATTATACATAACTTAAAAAAAAGTTGAGCGAGAGAAATGTTTGAACTTGTGGTGGGAAGGTTTCCACAATCAAACTCACATACCTTGGTGATTTAATGGAGTAAAACTTGATTTGGAGATGGAAGAATTGAAACCCTATATTGCACCTCTTTCTTGAGAGGCATGAAGAACTTGGGAGAGTTTAGGAGGGATTGAGACTTGGAATATTTAAGAATGAAGGGGAATAGGGTCTATTAGGGTTTGTATAAGGCTGAATATGGGTCCTTTATATGATAAAATGGTGTAGCACAGGCATAAAGTAATAGGAATGGTCAAAACTACCCTCTTTAAAAACATGTCTACTAGGACCACGAGACCCTGTTTAACAGTCATGGTCCATATTACAAGCCGTAGGAGAGAGGTTTCATCTACTAGCATTTTGGTCCCTCAGAAACCTCATATTATTACATGATTTACAACTCATAAGTCATTATATGGGTCATCTGATAAGTTGTACATTGAATACCAAAAAATCCCAAATTTCATCAAGTCGGCCATCACTCCACGAGCAAAAGTTATGGCTCGTAGAAAAACATATAGCTCGTAGAAAGCTTCATAGGACCCACTGATAGTCCGAAAATTTTTAGAACTTATTCTTATGCTCTTTAACACCCTCCCGCCTGTGGGGCCTTAACTTGTCAACCTCATGGGCTAGTATATTTCGATAGCCTCAGACCTCACACATATACAAGCAAAAGTCAAGCTCAAATATACATACCTGTCCACATGTTTAAGCCCCAGCCAGCCCTTTTCGATCCTCACATAGTCATATATTGTAAGCATTCAGTTAATGTAGCAACTATAGCCAACACAACCTTCAATACTACAATTATCCTCTCATATCATCATGTATATAACATTTAAATATTATAATCATCCATGTACAACACATGTTCCATATCACCACCCATAATTAATATATTTCTACACATGCCAACTCATATACAGATGCATTTCAACTCAGTCTAAGGTTTAGAGAAGCCTAGCCTACCTGCAAACGATTCATCTCGTCTTGAGTCAATTTTCCCAAGTTTTCCCCTTCAAATCACTTCTCATTTCTTCTCAGCTATTAAGATAAAGTTCACAAGACCAATACGGTCATATTTTCTAAAAAAATCTTGAAAAATTTGTGAAATGAAGTGACCCCAAGAAGTGCCCGAAAATGTGCCTCAGAAGTGCCCGGAATCGTAATTTCATTATATTTCAAAATTCTTGTGTGATATCAAAAATTTGACTTCATATTCTTATTCAAGGGGTAAAATTGAGTGGGGAATTGGTCTACCCCAATTTTAGAGCGACCAAATCACAATATCAATTTTCAAAATTTGCAGATACCAATGAAGAATAAGGCCCCAGGCATAACACGCTAGGGGCGCGTCACAGTGTTAAATTTACCCAGTTTTATTAGTTCGGTCCAACGCTTTTGGGTCTTGGCCCTAAGTATTCCCACATTCTCCAATACTCTCTCAAACACTTAGACTAATATTTCACCCCAAATTTCAAGTCCCAAAACTCATCCGGATCATAAGGGTTTCACTAAAGCTTCAAGCCTCAATTTTCAGTCTTCATCAAGGAATTCGTCAAAGCTAAGGTACGTGAGTTTCAACCATTGGGTCCTTTCACTCATGGTGCCCAAGCATCCTTTTACCTAAGAGTCATGTTTCTAAGTTGATTTACTTATGAGTTTTACTTACACAGAAGTTGACTGTGAACTAAGTTTGGGTTTTGTAAAAGTGTGACTGTTTAAGCATGTTTTTAGCTATAAATCTCGAACCTATCTTGAGATTTCATGAAGGATTTTGATGTATATTGCATGATGGTATTACTAAGTATTGGTGGGTGATTTCATATTGGATTTATTGCATGATTTCACTCTTAAATTGCATGGTTTTATACTGCATTACACCCGCCAAGTGCTTGATAAATGTTCGCTTATAGATACTTGATTTGTTAAAGGTCTAAAGCATGGCTTATGATTTGATTGACTTTATGATGATGAAAGGGATGTATATATGTGTCATATTTCTCTATAGTGTTGTGAGTTGACTAAGCCTCGTTCGGGGGATTGTAGGCCCTGATAACAACATTGATGGGTTGGTACCTCGATTGCCTCGCTCAGGATGTAGTAGGCCCGGGTAACTACATTGAGGGGTTTGTACCTCTATTGCCTCGCTCGGGAGGTAGTAGGCTCGTGCTACCATGATTGGGGGGGTATATACCTCAATAAACACATTGAGGGGTTTGTACATCAATTGCCTCGCTTGGAAGGTAGTAGGCCCATGCTATCATGATTGGGAGGTATGTACCCCAATAACCACGTTGAGGGGTTTATACCTCAATCGCATCTCCAAGGGGATGGTAGGCCTTGGATTTTCTATATTGATGGTCACTTCTTACACACGTATTATGTTCTATGTAAGCATGATTTACTCTAAGCATCATCCATGCATGCAATATTACTATATGCTTATTCATTGCCTATGTTTACGCATATCGATTATGTTGCTTGTCTCTTGTTGAATTGAATCCTACATACTTAGTACATTTAAACGTGCTAACGCATACGCTATGTCTACACGATATTACCATGTAAGAAATGGAGCTCCCATTGATTCTCCTTCACGTGGCTAGACGGATTACTCAAGTTAGCTCTGGTGAGTCCTTATGTCCGGGGACAATGTCTATCTTCTTTCATGCTTATGCTTAGACTACATCTTGTATATTTCAGAATACTTATGGTCTTTACTATTAGGGTGAGCTCAGTTGCTTGTCTTGGCCCCTGCTAAGTTCTATGTCTAGAGGTGTTGTTGGACAAGTTATGTATTTTGCTTGAGTTTTGACTCATCTATGATATTTAAGTATTAAAATCTCTCCCTTAGTCCCAATTTCCCTCGTTTATGTTTTCTCTTGTCGTTTATCTTACTTCTGTAATTAAGGATGCGTCTATGATATGCTAAGTGGCTTATTTGGGGTCCCTTCGGGTTCCCCATTTGACATGCCATATTTAGACCCTAGCTTGGGTCCCTTCTCTATTTTAATTGGGACTAAAATAGAGAAAATAGGTTCCATGCCCGAAATCTCAAATAAATTTGCAAAAAAATGGTCCTCGCGTCACCCTGAGTCTATACCCAAAAATTCAACTGAAAACAGACCCCAGAAGACAAAGAAAAGGCCTAAAAATGAAGTAAAAAACTTTACAGGAAAATAGTTTTTTCAAAACTTTCTCAGTAAAAATTTATGAAAAGCCGACAATTTCAACTAACACCTAGCATACCACAGCGCTCCACTCAGAAAATAGAACAATTGACACTTAAGTTTCACTAAATTCCATTAAGAATGGGTTAAGAGATTAGTGCACAAAGTTTTTACAAATTCCAAGAAGATAATCGACTAA